>BMAU01000523.1:0-71869 GCA_019973935.1 Trichonephila clavipes | reverse complement strand
TTGTTGCTCCATATCCCACAAAACCTGAACTGAACTGAACTGTATGGGTAATTAGTAATGTGTTGTACAGTGAATTAGATATATATTAAAATAATATTTAAAGGAAGTCGCTCAAATGTGCATCTAATTATAGTTTGGAAGTCACACAACACACAACAGTTGGCGACGAGGATGGGATATATAGTGGAAATTCTTTTGGATAAGGCATTGCCTGAAAACTGCTCAAGGTAAAGGGAAATTTTTTCTCTCTCTTTAATCGGAAGGAACCATGGAACAGCAAATTGCAGACTTACTCCGGCAGAATCAAGATTTGATTCGAGCGCTGCAAATTAGGGCGATTCTCCATAGCCATAAAGTAACTGTACAATTTGACAAATTTGATGAAGAAAATGAAAATTTCGATAGTTTCATTGAAAGATTCGAAACTTACTTAGATGTACAGAATGTACCAATAGCAAAAAATCGAGCTAAGGTTTTGTTTCGTCTCTTAGTGCAAAATTGTACCAGTTACTAAAGACATTCCTTCCGACCAAACGTTAGATAAATTAAAAGATGCACTTAAGAAACATTTGACCCCAAAACCTTTAATTATACCTTCTCGTCACAAATTTTTAAACAGAAAACAGACTGAAGGGGAAGGTATTAGTACATACATTGCCGAGCTTTGGGCTCTAGCAATGAATTGTGATTATGATAAAGATATGTTGAATATTATGTTACTCGACGTATTTGTAAGCGGGTTGCGGGATAAAAGAAATGATTTTAGATCGATTATTTGAGGATAATATTAATCTCGAGAAAACGCTAAATATAGCACTGGCTATGGAAAAAGCTTTTAAAGGGACAAATGATATGGGCCGAGCAATAAATTTAATGCAAACTTTTAAAAAACACATGGATAAAAAATCCAATTTTACAAAAGCCGAAAACATATTGTTCACGATGCACAGGTACCAACCATGCAAAGAGAAATTGTAGATTTATTTCAAGTACATGTAATTTCTGTGGGAAAATTGGGCACATTAAACAGGCATGCTTCGCATCTAAAAGGCAAATGCGAAAATCGGTTAAACAAAAACAGGTAACTCTATTAAATGAAGTTGAAGATAGAAATAGGAGAATTCCACTATACGAATTAAAAATTCAGGATTATATATTACACGAGGAAGAACCAAAACGACTTCCAATTATGATAAATTTAAAAATTGAAAACAAAAAAGTGTTCTATGGAATTGGATGCGGGGGAGCGGTTAGTGTAATGAGTATTGAAATTTCAGGAAAATTTCAAATAAACAAATTAAACCTACAAATATAGTTTTAAAACATATAAAGGAGATTCAATTATACCATTAGGATATGTTACTGTAAAGGGTACAATATAAAAATCAAAAAAGTAAACTTGAACTTATACATTGTGAAGAAAACTTAGATACTATTCTGGGTCAAAGGAATGGCTCTATAAAATTCATTTTAGATTGGCCGGCTATTAAAGCTTTTAGAGCAAAAACCGAACAAGAATTTAAATAACCTTCTAAGAGAGTATAAGGATATATATTTTCGATGATAAATTGGAGAAATAAACAATTATGAGGCTAAATTAAAACTCAGACATGGGTAAATTTTCTTGGGCATAGAATCGATTCAAAAGGGTTACATAAAACTGACGAGAAGATCTCAGCCGTTATAAATGCTCCTGTACCCCGAAATGTTCATGAAGTAAAAGTTTCTTAGGGTTAGTTAATTTTTACGGGAAATTTTTGTGAAATTTAGCTACTATTGCTAATCCTCTTAATAATTTAACGAAAAAAAATGTTAGATTTTTCTGGTCGAAGGATTGTCAGGTTGCCTTTGAGCAAATAAAGAAGGAAATTTGTTCACCTAAAATTTTGGTGCATTATAATCCTAGCCTATATATATATATATATATATATATATATATATATATATATATATATATATATATATATATATATATATATATATATATATATTTAGTTAAAGTTAAAGGCAAAGTTAAAGGTATATATATATATATATATATATATATATATATATATACCTTTAACTTTAGCTAGTGATGCATCTCCAGTTGGTATTGTGGTTGTGTTCTGTCACACGTATATCCAGATGGCTCTGAACGTCCGATCGCGTTCGCATCAAGAACTTTATCTGGGTCGAGAAAAAATGTTCCCAAATTGATAAAGCTCTTTCAATAGTTTTGGGCAGTAAAAAGTTTTATCTATATTTGAAAGGTAGAAGATTCACTTTGATAACAGATCACAAACCTTTGATAGCTATTTTTTTGGTTCAAAGAGGTTTACCAGTGTTGGCAACTACCCGACTTTTACATTATGCGCTCATTTGCAGTCATTTGAGTTTGATATAATATTCCGTAAAACGATTGAACACGGAAATGCAGACTTTCTTTTTCTCGTTTACCAAAAACATCCGAAGAGCTTGCAGTTAAAGATGACATCACAATATTTCAGATGTCACAGATTGAAGCATTACCGGTTACTTCTAAGGAGTTACGACAGGGAGACGAGTAAAGATATTGAGGCTGGGTCCACTCTTAAGAGCCTTAAGGGAAGGTAAAGATTTGCAAGGGAGGGGAAGCCCAGTATACCATTGAGGATGGTTGTATTATGTACGGACAAAGGGTCTGTATTCAAGGAAATTTCGGAAGAACGTTCTGGAAGAATTACATGCTGGACACTTAGGAATAATAGTAAAAATGAAGGCTATAGCTAGATCGTTTGTCTATTGGAAAAATATAGATAACGATATTGAAGAAGCCGCAAAAAACTGTGTCGATTGTGCTAGATATAAGGCTGATCCTCCAAAATCTAAAGTTCATTACTGGGAATATCCCAGTATGCCCTAGGGCTGCGGTAGCCCAGTGGTTAAGGTATCCAACCATGGCAGGCATGTCATGAGTTCGATCAAGTACCACTAAAGACCCGCCGTGTAGGGCAGCGATGCACGTTAAATCTGTCGAGCTGAAACGTCACTCCCGTTGGTGTGGTGTGGTAGTTAGGAGAGGGGTGCCAGCTCAGGTGTCGTCCACGTCACTTGACCATGGTTCAAAATTACGTGGTCCGTCGCCAAAAGCCCTCGTGTAGCTGAACAGTGCGACGTTAATATTAACTCAACTCAACTCCAACTCAACTCAACCCAGTATGCCCTGGGAACGTATTCATGTAGATTTTGCTGGACCAATTTTTGAACACACGTTTTCCTGATCGTTGACGCTCATTCCAAATGGTTAGAAGTATACCCTATGAAGGTAACCACAACCAAAGAAAACCATCGAATGTCTTCGAGATAGTTTTTGCAAGATTCGGATTACCTAGGGTACTTGTCAGCGATAATGGATCTCAGTTTACATCCTATGAATTTCAGCGATTTATGCATAAAAATGGAGTTAGGCACAAAACTAGTGCACCTTTCAAGCCTTCTAGTAATGGACAAGCAGAACGTTATGTTGCTACTTTAAAGCAATCATTAAGAGCTATGCATAAATACGAAGGTACTATACAGCAGAAATTAAGTACATTTTTAATGCAATACCGAAAAGCTCCTAATGTAACTACAACACTTAGTCCAGCCATATTATTCTTAAAAAGAGACATTAGAACCAGGATAGATTTACTTTTACCTGAATTGAAAACAAAAATTCAGGATAAATTACGAAGAGATAATTTCGAATTCGAGATAGGAAATTTGATGTTGGAGATCAGTGGCTGTGAGAGTTTACAGAGCAGCTAATACTAGATGGAAGTTTGGTACCATTGTAAACCAGTATGGCGTACTCCACTACATCATTGATGTTCAAGGAACCCTCGTGAGACGACATGTTGATCAGATCCGTCAGTGGGGATAAAGTTGCAAGAAAACATCATTCCACTTATGCACAGAATTTCCATCATCAGAGGTTCGAGAAAACAACTCTAATATTCAGCATGCAGAAACGGCGGAAGATATTTCTAAGGATCGGAACAAGGAATTGGGTTCATCTTCCGTACAAGGAGTGCCATCAACTGATGTTGCGGTTCAGATCTATCACAGTCTTCAGCTAAAGAGACTGACTCCGAGACGAGGAGTCCACCAGTTCCAGACAGGCCATTTCTAAGCGTTCCGGGAGAATCAGGCGGCCTCGGAGAGACTTGTTCTTTAAGGAGGGGGAGATGTGGTATATTTAACTGTAACGAGTTAAAGACTTAACTGTGACTGAGTGGGGGATTGTATATAAATAACACGCAACTATGAAATTGTATCTGTAATTAGTAATGTGTTGTACAGTGAAGTAGATATATATTAAAATAATATTTAAAGGAAGTCGCTCAAATGTGCATCTAATTATAGTTTGAAGTCACGCAACACAACAGTAGAAATCTAATTTTTTTAGTAATCTGATTTTCTATTTAGTATTTCTTAAGGATATCATTTTTATACCCGGCGTATAACACTCATCCATTTTTGGTGTTAGAGTGCGCGTTATACGCCGGTTTTTTGGTAGTTTAATTTTAGTTACACTAAAAAAACTCAAATTAGAAAAAAAATAAAAACGTGAAAGCTAAGTGTAGAGCTTTTTAGGAAGAGACCTCTCACTTAGATGAGCAGGGAGAGATATAATATTGATTGTTAGATAATCATTAGAACTAATGCTTCAATTGGCTGTCGAGTTAAATTCAATTACTCTAGGTCGGAGAGGAAGAGAAAGTTAGAGAGGGGAAGAGAGAGAAAAGAGAGAAGAAAGATATATAGAGAGAGGGAAAGAGGGAAGAGAGGGGGAAAGAGATATATAAGAAATATAAAATGGTATATGTTTCACCCTTTTCCTCCTATATCGTAATGCTAAATAAGTTATCGCTTTACATGTTAACCCTTTCGTGGGCCTTGGGATGAGAGAGATAGATTACTTTTCCATCTATATATATATATATATATATATATATATATATATATATATATAATATATAATAATCAATATAAGAATTTTTTAATATATAATCATATACATATACATACACATATATATAAAATTATACACACATATACATATACATATAAACAAAAATATAAAAATAATCATATAGTTATAAACCTAAGATAACTAAAAGTAGGAAGTAGGCACACAGTATAAAGACAAATTCCTGGCCTTAGGAACCAGGATTGCAGGTTTAAACAAGTTTTGCGGCGCCAACCTTCACCTGTAATTTGTCATACTATGTACCAAGAGAAAAGGAAAAGAGTTCTATACGTAAAATTTAATTATTAAGTCATTAAACAAGAATGTATGAACATAAACATAACCTACTAAAACGGATTTGTAACGATGGCCGAGTGCAATATCGTGTTCCCGCCAAATAGGGAGAGCAGAACCGCATAAAGTTACTTGCGATACGATATAAGAAACGAGTAATTGCGATACGATATACGATAATAAGAAATATATATATATACTTTTTTAAAAAATCAAAAATAAAAATAAAAATCATAAAATAAGCAAAAATTATAATGAAACTCTGAAAAATATATATTAAAAGATTTTTAATAATAATAATAATAATAATAATAATAATAATAATAAAAAAAAAAGCAAGCATGTGGCGCCATCTATTTAATAATTGTAGGATAAATTAGATATTGTCTAAATTTAAAAAATTACAAAACATAATAACAGTAAATAATTACATTAATACAAATTGTATCACAAAAAATCATTAGAAATATAGTTACAAAGAAAATTAGCAGGGTATCCATGTTCAATACAGTGATTAAAAAATTTTTTTTAAGATTTAAAAAATATTAGCTTTATCGCTAACTAATACTGTATTGCGATAAATATAGTTAAAAATAATATTTCTATATATAGATATTGATAAATTAGAATTCCAGTAAGGCACTTTGATGATATTAAAATTAAAGGCATCTCTTTTATCATAAATATTAGTATGTAGTTTCAAATCCTTAATATACAGAGATACATCTAGGTAATTTGTTTTTGATTGGATTTTTATTAATTTTAACTAAGTTCAAGTAGGACGGATAAAAATTAATAATAGGATTTAAATTATCATTTTTACCAAAAATAATTAAATCATCAATATATCTAAAAATGTAGTAGTCATTATTAATAACATAACTATATTCATAAAAATGTAAATAAAGATTAGCCAAACTATTACTAGCTGGGCCCCCTTGTGGGAGTCCTTTCTCTTGTTTATATAAAGAACCATTAAAACTGATATAATTTTCTTTTAAGACAAAATCTATGAGAGTTTTAAATTTGTTAAAATTAATATTAAGGTTATACATACTGTGGTTTTCTAAAATTACTTTAATAATATCATATAAATCAATGGAATTGAAAAAGATCTTCAAAGTCATAACTATGAACTGAATAAATATTTTTATCATGCCTGATGTATATATATATATATATATATATATATATATATATATATATATATATATATATATATATATATATATATATATATATATATATATATATATATATACATCAGGGCTGTCCAACCCAAATGACCTTGTGGGACACTTCGGAAAAACATTATAGTCTCGCGGGCCGCACATAAAAATATGTACTTTTATATCAGATTTGGAAACAAAAAACATTTATTTGACTGAAAATTTAAAACAGAACGAATTATTACTATTGTTTTCATTATTTTTCATGTATACAGACATAGATAATATATATATATATATATATATATATATATATATATATATATATATATATATATATATATATATATATATATATATAATAATGTTTATATAATACAATAATGAATGCTCAAATAATGTTTAAAATATTACAGTTGCCATTTTCTTGCAAATTATGGTGTTCCTTCTGAATTGATCTTTCGTTACTCATTGTTGAAATTTGATTGTGCTGTCTTTCGCAAACGATTAAGTATACATTTCTATTTACCTTAACTGTCCAGAATATTTTTTAAAAACTTTATAAAACATCTCTGACTGCCTCTTGCTTTTTGGGCACTCCAAACAGAAAAAGAGAAGGAAAAATGAAAGTCGCACACACAAAGAATCATGTACCCTCCATAGTAAAGGACATGCATAGTACAATTCGAAATTTATTAAAAAAGTAATTTATTATAGTAAAATCAAATGTTATCTGTTTAGTAAAATATAAGTCTATTTTAATCTAAAGGACATTTCTATTATCAAAAAGGATTTATTTTAAAACAAAACCAGGTAATAAGAAAATACATTGTAGATTTATATATATATGTATAAATTTCCCCTCAAATAAATTTCAAAATGAAAATCTTTAAAAACCTGATATTTAAAATTTTTTTAAACGAGTCGGCGGGGCAACATGCGGCCCGAGGCCTTGTGTTGGACACCCCTGATCTACATAATCTTAAAAAATTCACCCGTGAGAAGCACAAACCCATTATAGTATATTGCCCTTGCTATTATAACGATAGGAAGACACATTCCCGCTTCAGTTTGGTGCTGCTGCACATAATCCAGCGATTATAACATTTGTAAATCGGACAAAAAAGATGGTTCTAAAGAAGTACCTTGCCCAAAAAAGCTGTCGCTGTATATAACGATGTCATGAGAGGGGTTGATCGCCTCGATCAAAGAAAAGAAAGATACAAAAATAACAGGAAGATCTGTAAAAGGGGGGCATCGTACCTTTTATTTTCTTATTGACCTTGCAACCGCAAATAGTTTCATAATGTGGCAAATGAACAAAAGAAACAGAAGTTTAGACCAGCTGACAATCCGTATAGCATTAGCTCGTCAGCTGACAGACAGATATTCCTCAAGAAAAAGGAAAGGACGTCCAGCTAACTTCCAAGAAAAGAAGTGTATAGTTTCGGATGATGTGCGCTTAGCCAGTGTGGGAAATCATATACCAAAGGTTGCTCCCAGCTATATACGATGTAGGAAATGTAGCAGAAAGAGACAAGAAAAGAGAACACGCTACGTGTGTATAGAATGTGATGTCCCCTTGTGCATTGCAACATACTTCTTATCTGTTCATGGCAAATAGTCACCATTAAATTAAATTTTTTTTATGACGGTGAATAGTTCCTTGAGAAGTATTCTTCCCATCCCTAAAATTTAAGTATAAACATAAAATTCGGCAAAATAAAATATATTTCCTTGAATGCAATTGTTTGATTGTTAATAAAATATAAAAAACTGAGAGAAATTCAAAAGAGAAATGAAATACTACCGAAAGGGTTAAATGAGCTAAGAAAATTAGATATATATGGAATATTTTAAAATTTAAAAAACGCGCTGTATTATAAACATGGGTATGTGAATGAAAATGTTGCAAGATTTCATAAAAATAGACATTTTTCTGTCTGAAAATGAACTTCGTGTTTAGTTTAGGCTCTTGTACATTTGGAGAAGACATCCATTATAATAATTTACTACATTGACAAATGAATTTAGCATCTACATGAAATAAAATGCGTATTAAAAAACCTAATGCAATTCAACGAAAAGTGACAGTAAAAATATTTTTATTTTTGTAAAAAGTAGCAATTATTATGCGTATTAAACACATAGAAAAGACATACCTTGTTTATGAGTCCGCTCCCAGTGTGTTTCTGGGGCACTGTCTTATACGCCCAGTCGAGTTTGGTGAACCAAAAGGCTCTAGCAAGAGCAGGAATGTCATTGATTAAAGGAGGTTTTCCGCCAGCTTCCAGCAACAGCACACTCACACAAGGCTCTTCAGATAAGCGACTGGCCACGACTGACCCGGCAGCTCCAGCGCCCACTGCGAGAAACATTACGGTTTTTAAGCTTGGTTTAATTAGCTGATGTTATTATTTAAGGTATCCGGCTACGTTCGGAACCGTGGTTTTGCAAAAGTGTATACATGGATAATATTTATGATATTTAGTGTCACTTAGATTAGAAAACGTATATAAAATTGTTTTAAGAATATTATTACAATAAAAAATCATTTAAGTTCAATATTTTGACAAAAAATGAACATAGAATTACCAATTTTCAAAACATTCTCCTTTTTTGAAAAATGCTTCTATTACAATAACAGTTTGCCTGTATATAGCTCAGACCTCTGTACAGAGGCTGAACTAGAATTTTTTAAATATATAACTTAGAAGTGGATTTATTTACATTTTATTACAACAGAGGAAAAAAATTTTAAGAAAAAAATGCCGATAGTAGTTATTTTAATTGGGGTAACTATGAAAATAATGTGAATGTTTCAAAAATCCTAGTTCAGACTCTCTGGAGAAATCTTTACTTTATGTAAGCAAATTATTATTATTATAGAAGCATTTTTTATAAAAGGAGAACATTTTGGAAAATGTTATTTTAAGTTAATTTTTTGCCAAAATATTGTATTTAAATAATTTTTTTGTCATATTGTTCTTAAAACAATTTTATACATGTGTTCTAATCTAAGTGACACTAAATATCCTGAAAATTATCCATTTATGCGCTTTTTTAATATCACGGTTCCGAACGTAGTCGGATACCTTAAGAGCAATACAAGGTGTTTCATAAATCACAAGAACAGTGTAAGACAGGGTCATCAAACTCGCGGTCAACAATGAACGTTTCTGCGGTCCGGTCAGTATATTAGCTCACAATAATATATAATAAAATATCAAAATTTCTCTCAAAATATTGAAGATAATACTAGTGAAGAGATGTCAAATGTCAGGACGTAAACATTAAATTTTTCTTGTTCTTTTATGTATGTTTATTATTATGTATTATTCAAAATAAACTTACATTTCTATGAATATTGATTTTTTTTTGCGGCACACCTAAAGTTAAACCTTGTTTGCTTGGCCCAAATTAGCTTCTGAGTTTGACACTCTTGGTATAAGATATTATATGACACCTGTAACAAAATTGTATCGAATTTTTAAAGTTTTGGTAGAGACAGTCACAGAAAGTTCTATGAGGGAACCCCCTTGGTCATACGACACACACATTAAGACGGTAATACTTTTCCGCCCAAAAGAGTGTTATGATATTTCAATCAAGTCTATTGATAGTAGTTGTGATATGCTATTTCAGCTCCACTAGATCGACAGAAAAGGTAAGGACGTATACTTTGTTCTTTACATTCCCCCTTCCCTGGAAGAAATCACAAAGGGTTAAATCAGAACTTCTGGGTGGCCATTGGCAGTGTGGTGGTGCACCATCCAACTGGAGAATGAAGTTGTCAATGTTGTTCTCCAACTGTAGCGTCATCCAAAGAGTTAAGATATCCAAAAACGTGGTTTCCGTGACATTTTGCTAAATTCAAGAACATGGAAAGCCTTTTCCATTGCAAACGCCCCCTTTGACTATCTAATCCCTTGACACATATGCTATTGTTTATGTCAAAGGTTGCCAAAGTGGTGGTCCACGAGAAAATTTCGCTGGTCATCAGAAAAATGTGGAAAATACTTACTCAACACGTTAAACTATGTTTTAAAATGCATTAAAACATAATTCGATTCATAACGGCCGTGGGTAGCCTAGTGGTTAGGGCATCGAACTCCAGACTGGAAGGCCTAGGTTCGATGCTCGATGCCACCAAATACCCTCCGAGTGCACATGGAGAACGTGCTCGTTAAATCAGTGGGTCCGAAAGTCTTGTGGACTGAATCACGAGTGCAGGGAACTGGAGAATATTTCCCTCCCATCCAGTTCCATGGCAAAATTGCGGAGGTGGAGGTAGGTGGTGGCGCTATCTATCGTCCCTTCGGGGATTTTCTCCGAGCTAAAACGTACTGTCACCTGTATGGAGCTCAAGGCCTAGGGCAACGACAGGTGTACTTCTAGCCCCCTTGCCACGATGAATTTCATGGGCCTCGTTCTGACTACGTCAGACAGGTGGCATTAGCTACAACAACACAACCACAACGACAACGATTCATAACAATAATTTAACACTTAAAAAATCCTATTAGTGGTCCACGGAATTTAAATTAGGAATTTATTGGTCCGTGATGTCATAAAGTTTGGCGACCGCTGGTCTATGTCCCTTCCATCAAGGGTGAGACGCAAATTTTAAGAGTACATTCAACTTATGGTTCGCTGAGGTGGTGCTTGTCTTTAATTGTTATTGTTTTACGCCCTCTGGAAAGTGTATGCTTCGTTACCCTACATTTGTCCAAGACTCATTGATTTACGAGAAATACATTGATTTGCCTTCAAGATAAAATCTAACACAGAGAGAAGAAAAAAGAATGTGTGTGTGAAAATGAAATGACATGAAAAAGGATCGAATCCGAGGAAGTGCTTTAACCGCATTTACTAACTTGGGGGACAGGGGTGTAACGTACACTCCCGCATCGCGGGGGTAGCCCAGAATTACAGGGGTCATGGACTAATATTCTTCGTTACGCCCCTGGTGGGGGAGATTTATTCAGACCCATAGCTATCTCGAAATTTAATCTTCAGTGAGAGTTAAGGTATCCGATTACGTTCGGAACCGTGATTTTGCAAAAGCGTGTAAATGGATTATATTTATGATATTTAATGTCACTTAGATTAGAAAATGTATATAAAATTGTTTTAAGACTAGTATCACAATAAAAAATTATTTAAGTACAATATTTTGACAAAAAATGAACATAGAATAACGTATTTTCAAAATATTCTCCTTTTGTGAAAAATGCTTCGATAATAATAATATTTCGTCTGTATATAGCTCGGACCTCTGTACAGAGGCCCAACTAGAATTTCTGAAATATATTACTTAGAAGTCGGTTTATCCATGTTTTACGACAACAGAGGGGAGAAATTTTAAGAAAAAACACTGAAAATTATTTCAATGGGTTGTAACTCTGAAAATAATGTGAATGTTTCAAAAATCGTAGTTGAGCCTCTGCACAGAGGTCTGAGCTATATACAAGCAAAATATTAATATAATCGAAGCATTTTTCAAAAAAGGAGAACATTTTGACAAAGGTTATTGTAAGTTAATTTTTTGTCCAAATATTGAAATTTAATTTTTTTTTGTGAAAATGTCCTTAAAACAATTTTATATATGTATTCTAATCTAATTGAGACTAAATATCATGAAAGTTATCCATTTATGCGCTTTTTTAAAATCGCGGTTCCGAACGTAGTCGGATACCTTAAGGTGCTTTTAAAAATTCTACACTTGCTTTGAAGATAAAATAATTACAATTATAAAAAAATTACGTCTTAATTTTGCAATTTTAAAATAACATCTGTGCAATGTTTCACAATCTAAATCGTACCGTGTTGTTGAAGTCATGGAGTATAGGATTTACGACGGCTTGATACAAAGAGATTTCCGTCTCCAATAGCCCTCCTGTTGCTTCGAAATGTGACATTAATTAAAATCCATCCATCAATCGTTTTAATTAATAAAATAAAAAATGATAATTAGCTTAAATTATTAAGAAAAATTAAAGTTAAGTAGTCTAATGAAAGTTTTCCATGTGTACACTGAAGAGAAACGGAGAACTTTTTTCTTCGATTCCTGAGGTGACATCAAGTTCTTGTCTTTGGAATCGGACAAGTAGTTAAAAAGGGACTTTAAAGGACAATATTTGAAAGGTGTATTGGCTTTTAAGTCAAGAAAAAGTTGTTAAACAAAAAGGTTATGGGATAGCGTTTATAATACCGGGTGTTTCAAAGTGAATGTATAGCGGAGTTTTAACACTTTGCAGTATTTATTGCGTATAGCTTACAAGTACAATTCATACATCGAATGAAAGAGTAACTGAAACAGTTTTATCTACAAGCTTACAAGTGTTCAATATGAGTCCCATTCGTCCCATGCACCACATCAAGCCGATAGGCAAGTTCATCCCAAACATTATTCAGTGTGTCTGAGGTAATTCTTGCAACAGCTGCTTCAATCCTATGTCTTAAGTCTGGGAAGTCAGCTGGTAGCGGAGGTACATACACATTATTCTTAATGAATCCCCACACATAAAAATCACACGGCGTCAGATGGGGTGAACGTGAAGGCCAAGCAAAACATGGTTTTTCATGAGGCCCTCTGCGGAAAATCCATTGGTCGAGTATAGTGATGTTCAACCAATCGCGTACTGAGAGATGCCAGTGAGGTAGTGCACTATCTTGCTGCCAACTGAAGTTATCTGGTTCACTTTTTTTTCAATTGAGGAAACAGCCATAGTTCAAGATAGGCAGAACCATTTACAGTTGGCTCTCCAAAAAAGAAAGGCCCATACACTTTCCACCGCGATATGGCACAAAAACATTCAATTTAAGTGAGTCTTGTTGCAAATCTAGCAGCTCGCGAGGATTTTTAAGCTCCAGATATGCGCATTATGAGTGTCCACTGAGGTGTCCACTGGAATGTTCGTTGCACAGTAATAGCAGATGCTGTCTTTGCAAACTGGGAAATACAAAACGCTTTCTGTTTACTAGTCGCCATTTTTCTACTAACGCGGTGATCGGCGGGGAAGGGGGAAAATTAACATACGTTTCACGCACATGCGTACTCATGCCAGCAAACAAAACTGTTTCAGTTGGTCTTTCATTCGATGCATGAGTTATACTAATTAGTTAAATGTAATAAATACTATAAAAAGCGTTAAAACTCCGATATATTCATTTATAAACACCCTGTATAATAATGAATATTGTAAATACTAAGCGTACAGAGAGGCTGAAGCATGTTAAATCTGTCTAGGCTCCGCTATTTCCTCGTTGGTGTGGTGAAAAAGGTAGGGTTATACCACTTAAAATGAATTCTCCCAACCCTCTCCTTCCTGGCCAGGTTGGTTTAGTTCATGTCATGTGGCCGGACTGCGCAGCTTGTTACCTTTTGAAGCTAGTTAGCTTTGTTCCGCGTTGTAAAAAAGATGGCTTTTCTTGAACAGCGTTGAACATTAAATTCTGTCAACGCTTAGGTAAAACACCAAAGGAGACTTTGGAAATGCTAAGTAAGGTGTATGATGAATATACCAAGATGAGATCCAATGTATATGAATAACATCGTCGTTTTAAAGAGGGCCGATAATCCATCGAAGACGATGAACACGTTAGACGATCGACTTCACTGAACGTGGAAAAATTGCATTGGTGTCTGATTGCGTTTGTCAAACACTTGCACAAATCACTAAAGCCACACACTTCTCGAAGACGTCGTTTGAAGGAATCCATTCATCGTAAATGGTCTCACTTCCGGCAAAGTTACGACTGGTATCTTCTGCATGACAACGCTCCAGCACATCGATCCCAATTGGTAAAAGGTCTCCTCGCCAAAACTCGCACTAGCGTGCGTACTAGAATTAGAAAGGGTCTTAGTATACAAAATACTTTTGTGTTTTCAATGAAGAAAATTCATCATCCACCCCTGCTCAAAATTCAAAGAGTGATTTACTACTTATTTGCCTTTTTATTTCGATGCTTGAAGTGTGTGGGTAATCTATGAAGATTTCTTCTTCAGCAGTTGAGAGTCTTTCTGTGTCAAGGTACCTGTGTTCTAGTAACCTTGATATCTTAATTAAAAACTATTTCGCAATCTGTTTCAATCTAAAAATTATAAATGGAATGTAACATGATACTTATCCTGTTACTTGAAAATAATTTACTTAAAAGCAACACGTATAAAATTTACTATTTATCTAGATAATTTAAGTATATTATTATTACATGCAATGCATTTTTATGGTACAAGGAGAAAATGATTGTGGTGATGAAAATTATGAATGAAAATTGGGTCGCATTGAAAGTTTGAGAAGCACTGGTTTACACTCAAGTAGGAATAATAATTTTATTTTTATTAATCAAGCAACAGATACGATAACGTGATACGCAGAAGCGACAAGTTAAAGGGAATGAATATTTTTACTTATCTGAAAGAGAGATGCACCTCCTCGGATTTCACGAATAAAAAACAGACGGAATTTTATATGACAATGTAGCCTTAGGATTCAGTGACACTAATCAATATGTGGCAAACCGACCACAATCATTTACTATCATCTCTTTCTATATCGCTAATTATTCATATATTGTTACGAACTTTACGTAAAATAGTGTAAGTAATTTATATCTGGATGCGTAATACGTTTATATTATTCTATGGTGTATTTATTTTATGTTAAAATTGTAATATTCGTAAGCAACGGCGTTCCTTATATTTATTATAATAGCGATTCAATGGAAAGTTGGCGAAATCTTGGCGATAAAGCCAAGTTGGCACCCTTTTTGGTGACAAAGTTGGTAACTGTGACGGTTTTGGCAACTATGTTGCTACCATTTTTGATGAGTTGATGACCATAGAGATTCTTCTAGAAATTATAGTAGAAATGTACTAATGCCACGATCTATGACGCAAGCGAATTTTTCTCGAAAGATCATTGAATCGTATAAGTAGGGAGTCTCTCGGCGAAACTTATTTAGTCTTGTTCTGACCGTTAAAGAGTAGCATTGATTTGACCGCGAAGAGTCGACCAGCGATTAGTTCGGCTGTTGACTAGGACGAGTGAGTGCTTGAGAATAATCTAGCATACTTTTATTTTAGACACTGATAGTTGTGTCTGAGCGCTGTAGAAGGTGTGAAGACCTGATATTTATTCTGCAAATATTGCTGTTGAATCCTGTATTTCAAGAATTGTTTTTTGACAATAAATTTCCATCACACACACACACTCTTGCAGAACCCCCTTCTCTTTGAGTGTGATTGCATATTAGCTTCGAGCCCCAATCAACGTACAATATTATTCGGTAGTGACCTTCACTTGTACCGAGGCGTTTTTCGAACTTGAGCTGGAATTTTGCTGAATTCGAGAAGACAGATCTCGCGAGTTGCCCATCGCTACAAAGTATCCCCCTTTCAATCGCTAATGAACAAACACTAAATGGGTCTGTTAACAAAAATCAATGTTAGTGGTGGTGGTGCGACTAATCCCCATCTGGTCCAATGAAGCTAGACCAGATCCACAAGTCCAAAAATCTGTACTAAGTCTAAGAACAGCAGGGGGAATCAACAGTCTCCTCACAGGAAAACTCCAGACATTGTAGAATGTGTTGAGGAGAAAAAGGACAGATGTTACATTTGGTGCAAATTGAGAAGCTTCTTTTGCCACCCTCAAAATTCATGCACCTCAGGTCACCAGTCGAAAATCGTGAGAATGCCGTATGCTATGACCTGGAACCCTTGAATGATATGGTGGATCCAGGGCGTCTTTGAAAGTACCATGGGTGTACAGGAGGGACTACTCAGGTTCTACATATTAATTCTTTAGCCCTGGAGTAGATGTCAGTCGACGTAAGGACCTTGTGGTCTTCCGGATCCACAGGATCGCTGGTAGCCGCCTTCACAAAGTCATCCACTACTTCGTTCCCGAGCAGGCCTACATTAGAAGGGACCCACTGTAGATGGATAGGGCACCAATCTGAAAGCTGTTGAAAAAGGTGTAGAATACTCCTGTTGGTGCTGTCACCAACAGATGGCCAATTCGATAAATGCTGGATGGAAGATCGGCTGTCTGTCAGGATCCAAATTTCAGAAAAAGCTTTATCTCTTATGTTGTTATATATATATATATAATTAATGAAAGACCACACACACACACACGCACACGCACACACACATGATAGCTCCATATTCTATACAGAAGCGTGGTCAGGATTCTGCATTTCTTCTCTGAAACTTGATGACGCGGCCAGGTAGTTCAATTAAGACTCCACTACCAGTAGTATTTGCCTCACCCTTACTGCCATCAGTATAGATCTTGATCACATCCGGTGGAATTCCATCAATTACTTCCAGAGCCAATTGCTTAAGAAGTTCGGGGTGATCAGACATTTCATTGAAATTGGGCATTAAATTATTGTAGAATGGAACATGACCCCTGGAGTCAAAGGACAGGGTTGATGAATGAAGTCAGGCAGTGGTGATCCACATTAAAACTCAAGTTTTGTGCAAGTGACTGGGAGAAGGTACTATTTCGTTTCAACCTTTGATTATCTTTCCAATGCTTTAAGTATTGAGAGGTTCTATGTTGATCACCATAACTGAGCAGTTTGTTGAAGTACTTGGTCAAACAATAGTTTCTTCTCATATCTAGAAGCTGAAGAGTGCTCTCATATAGAACTAAGTTATCCCTTTAAGACCCAACCCGCACGATTATGCGGGTTAGACATTCTTATACAATTTTGCTTCTGGAATAGTCGTATGCAAAACAATCCCGAATCCAACGATTGAGTGTGTTTGAAGAAGGTGTAAAGTATAATTTTTTATCAACAGATGATGGTTGTAGTCCATGTTTTACTTTCAGCTGGCAAATCTAGCCTGGTTTTTAAATACAACGAAAACACGTTTTTTTTTTATTTGTCGTAAAAAGGTAATGATTAATATATTTCTAATTGATTCGATAGAAATTTTTGTAGTAATGTTTAAATAAATATAAAATAGAAAAAATATTAACTATACTCCATTAATGTGGCTTCTAGGGCTCGGGATTTCGTTACAGGCACGATCGTGCGGGTTGGGCGTTACTTGATTCACTGCAGCTGTAAAGGTAAGTACTTACCATGCGAACTTTCTTTACTGTTTCAATAATTTTGATGAAAACCTACATAAAAATGAAATATGTAGTTATATAATTAATACCAAATTTTCTTGGGGGTCGCCATGAATGAGTTCCTTTTTTCTTTCTTTCTCTCTTTTTTGCAATTAATTTTCTTCCCCCTACATTTGTTCAGGAGTATGGCATTTTTATCCTCTCCACAGATATCTGCATCCATATCTCTTCCCCCTCCAAAAAAGTCAAGGTTTTCCGGTAGTAGTTAGTATGGTGTGGTTTAAATATATATATATATATATATATATATATATATATATATATATATATATATATATTTTAAAATAATAAAATTTTCTGATACATGTTACTATTTTTCATGGAATACTGTGTTAACCTTTAACCCAAAACTTTTCCAGGTGTCTAAACGAAGAATTCTCACAGAAGAAAATTTTCAATTGATGAATAAATTAGATTGAACTTAGATCACAACTTATTGATCTCTCGGATGATGACAATGCTGCGAAAAAAATATAAGGATCGCGTAAACTGGAAGGAGAATCGAGTTCAGATGAGAGCGATGAAGAAACACATGGGAATATTTGAAATGAAAAGACAATTTTGGTTCATTCTTTACCATAAAAGTTTATTGAACAAATTCATTACATTTGCTTTAGCTGTGACCAATTCTTGGTTTCTGTGCAAACAAGATGCAATATCAAATAAAATTCCTCTAAAAATCAAAATGGATCGCTTAAAATTTAAGTTAGAGATAGTTGAAGAGTTATCAGCCTTTCCATTTACTAACAAAAGTATTTTAACTGATGATGAAGATAACAGTGTTGTAATTCCACTCGTAAAAATATCAAAGCGTTATAATTCACCTGCTATACATGTCATGGCTTTTATCCTGGCCAATCCAGGATAAAAGGCTCGACATGTATAGCCGTTTTTGATGTGTTGATGACATTTCATGACCTCTCAAGGGCAGATTTGAAAACTACGAAAGCAGTTCGAAAACACGTTGTGAAAAATGCAATGTTTATTTATACTTGTCAAAAGCAAAAAAAAGATTTTTACAGTAAATAAATTATGAATTAATAAAAGAGTTGATTCTCATCAGTAATTTCCTTATTTGTGTAACAATGTTAGTTGAATTAAGATTGTTTCTTCTATCAACTTAGAGCTAAAATGTATATCTCGTAAAATTTCATGGGTGACCTACTTCACAGATAACGCCCAACCCGCACAATCATGCGGGTACTTTCTACATTCCAGGGTGGAAGCAGGAACTTTTTTACTATTTTTCCCAGTGTCATTGGGGTCCATATACACTCATGTCTAAGGATAATTCAGAATCACACAGAAATTGAACTCTAAAATAAAAATTTCACCTGTAGAATTATCATCTTGAAGAAGAATATGCAAATTACAGGAAACCACCAGATGGCGCGGATAATACGTCACAATGACGAGAGTGTAAGAGAGGGGTATATAAGGAATGGTGGCAAAGAAGAAAAATTGTTCACAAGCGCTTTAAAAGCCTTTCAGTGCAATAACCGCATAGTTATGGCACAAAGGAAGCATTTGGATGATTTGTTTTACGTAGTAGAATTATTGGACGACTGGAATGTGGACGTACCCAGCTGGAAGTATCCAAGGAGCTTGGAATCGCCCAGAGTGTCCTCTCCAGGCTTTCGCAACGATTCCAAGTGGTAATGTGTGTAGACGTTACAGCACAGGTCACCCTCGAGTTACAACGCCGAATGAGGATCGGTATTTGGCAGTTACTGCCAAAAAAAAACAGACGGAGCGCAGCATCAGACCTGTCTCGTCAACTCTCTTCAGCTACCAGTACGACAGTTTCAATGCAGACCGTGTACAGACGCTTAGGGCACATTGGTCTATATGCTCGTAGGCCTGTCAGATGTGTTCCACTTACCGCAACTCACTGTCGCCTGCGATTAACCTGGAGTAGAGAGCATGCATTGTGGACACCACAACAGTGGTCTTGTGTGATGTTTTTCGAAGAGTCCGGGTTTAGTTTGCAGTCTGATTCTCGCCGGATTTTAATATGGAAAGCGCCACGTACCCGTTACCGCCAAGAGAACACCATTGAACGACACCGTTACGGTGGTGCAGGATGGCTCGTTTGGGGAGGAATTATTCTTGGTTCTAGAACTGACCTGCATGTTCAGAGTGTAACGGTGACAGGCCACCTCTATCGGGATGTCATTCTGGGACAACATGTACGTTAGCTTCGGGGCGCCATGGGTGCTGAATTTCTGTTTATGGATGACAACGCCCGTCCTCACCGTGCAAACATTGTAGACGAATGCCTTCAATCGGAGGATATCACCCGTATGGATTGGCCAGAATACTCACCGGACTCACTCATCCAATAGAGCTTGTGTGGGATATGCTTGGACCACGAATTGCAGCCCGTCAACCCCCTCCCACTTGTCTGCCGGAACTTCGGAGGGCATTGCTTGATGAGTGGGTTAATATTCGCCAAGATCAGATTGATAATTTTATACTCCGCATGCCTAGGTGTTGTAAGGCCTGTGTATTGCATCGTAAGGGAGACATACTCCGTATTAACCATCATACTAACCATGTAATACTGTTTTTTGTAAATAGGTTCTTTTTTGAAATTTGCTCCAGGGAGTAAAAATCGCAATTTTTATTAATTATGTCAAACATATAGCATCTTTTTTGCTCTTTACCTTTTGTTTAATAAATAGACTTTACAAATAAGTCAAATTTGTTTTGCTTCTGTCTCTTTCTTTGCCTGAACTTCATTATCCTTAATTTATGGACATCAGCGTAGTATTAATAACCAGAAGAGTTTAATATTTGAAGGTAAAAAAAATTCGGGTCTTAAAAGGTTATTAGGACAGCTGTTACGAAGGCCTGCGATGATTCTAGCAGCACTAGGCTGTATTCTTTCAAGTTTTTTAAGGTTAGAATCAGAGGCACTTAAAAAAATGGCTGAACCGAACTCCAAAACAGGTCTAATTAAGGTAGTATAGGTAATTATCTGAGTAGATGCATCTGCACCCCAATCATGCCCAGAGATGTATTTTAAAATATTAAGGTGTTTTCTACTTTTACTAGCGAATTCCTCTATATGCCGATTGCAAAGAATCTCTTGGTCTAAGGTAAAACCTAGATATTTAGGATGTTTTACGTTTGAGAGGTTTTAACCCTTTATAAACCAGTTCACCCCAGTTGGATGATATTTATATAGATGTCTATTGGTGGGGTGAAAAAACTCGTCACGGACTTCGTGAAATTAAAAAGCAAATTTGTGGTTAGTCGCAAAGTCACTAACTCTGCTTGGGCACTGGGAAAGATTAGCCTCAATAGACGGTATGTCACGACTCGAGTGCCAAAGGACGATCAATGTTAAATATATTTTAATGTGGCAGAATATCATCATATTTTGTTAACAATGTACATAATTTTATTAAAGCTCAATCTCGTTGCATGGCATGATCTAAAATTATAGTATACTCTGAATTCAAACTTACCTACAATATAGTCATATTCTTTTTTGATGAAAGACGTTTCTTTGGGTGAGTTTTTTTGCGCTCCTAGCGCAATTAGAAGTAAGGTCAAAATGGAAGAACTTGCATAAGGCGTAGGGAACGACCTTTCAGTGGCTATGTCCATGATAGCTGGAAGAAATTTACCGTGTTATTTTCCCATCAATATGTGTATGAAGGATATCTTAAAAGTATTTTGAATCAATGAATTTTTTGTTTTAGAGTATTTAACAGATTATTTCTATTCGAGAAGCAATTCTGTAATTTAAAATATATTTTGGAAATTGGATGTAGAAAAGCAAAACTGTGCAGAATTGGTATTCTAGGATTTTGGAGAAACAACAATATTCTAATGCTATATGACTATTTTGTTTAAGTTAAGTAAGTAAATCCTTTTTAAAAACATGTTAAACAACATGAATGAAAAGTTAAATAACCAAGTTACAAATTTTTTTGAACAAATACATAAAATATCACATTCTATGTTTTCTAACTTATGTTAAGAGGCATATAAACAGCAAAAATAAGCACATTATTACAACATTGAATTCTCTCTATTGTAAGGGCTACTTTGTAAATATTTTTTTTATTCATAAGAATTGCTCGAAATATATCGAATTTTAAAGTGGTGCCAAATACAAATTGTGAGTTGTTTTCTATGATCTCCTTTGTTTCGAAAAATGCTTTTTGCTTACATCAAGGAAAAAATAAACATAGAAATGAATTTGCTTTCCAAAAATTTATTTATATTATTACATATTACTCAATACCATTCCATTAGATATCTATTGAACCAGTAAAGTTCACCTTTAAATTCTAGTGCCTTGCAAGTACTAAGAATATCTAAGAGCATATATTTACCCTATTATGTATTAAACAGATTATTTTGACCAGTAATTACATCCGAAACCTTCAATTTTTTTGTCAGAAATTAGTCTCAGAGTTAGTAGATTATTTTCGCAAATCAAATCAGCACTTTGTGGTTTTCATCTTTATCCACATTGTAGATAATGTCAGTATATGAACTGTAATTTAAAGCAAAGTTTCAAAATTTCTTATGTATTAAATTTTAAATAATTGAATTCAGTATAATTCATTTCCCCCCTTTTTTCCACAAGCATAGAAAATAAATAATTTAAAATTAAAGAAAATACAACTAATTTAAGAGGTCTCAAGACTCTTAACTCGAAATCTGTGCACTCGAAAAAAAACATCCTTCTTCAAACTAATGTAACTTAGCAATAAAACAAAACAATAATTTTAAAATTTTACCACATGATAATCATATATACTTACATTATTTCTCAAAGTTTCAGAGAATTTGAGAAAAAATTAAAAAAGTTATAAGGAAATATAAATTGGAACATTTTTCAAAAATGTGAAAATCAGTATTTTACAACGCGCAGGATTCTGAAGTAAAAAATTGATCAAAGTTTTCAATATTAGTTTTACTCGGTACAGAAATGTTTACTTTTGAAGTTACATAAACTTTTAAGAAATTTTGAGGAAAAAAGATATTTTTTGAATTCAATTATAACAAAAATTTTAAAATAAAAAAATGAAATTGAAATAAAAAAAATTCTATTAAATTGTTTTTTGAAAATTGTTGTATAAGTTACGAAGAGCCTTATTTTGAACACGTGTATGAAATTTCAAATTGATATAGTAAATAATTTCTGAGAAATCCTGCGCGGTAGCTATAATTTTTTGTTTTGAGAAACATGAAGTTAAAGATAAGAAAGAGATAGGGGTTTTGTTAAAGTTTCACTGGTTATTTCTCAATAACGCTAGAAGTTTTCACAGTATCAACACGATTTTGGTATCAAATTGCTCAGAAATGTTGAGGCTTTAACATATATTTTTTTCAAAAAATTGAAAAATTTGCAATTTAAGAGTCCTGAGACTTCTTAACAAATTATACATCAGCTATATGTTAAGAACATTGAGAGAGAGAGAGAGAGAGAGAGAGAGAAATCAATGAGAAATACTAACAAATTTATTAATCAATATATTTTTCACAGTTTGACTTTATCTCAAAAATTGAATAGTATTTTAAAAAAATTCAGATAAAAATTCACGGATTCTTTTTACACTAATAGTTAAAATAAGTTCGAATAACAATAAATTCAATACGTACTTAAAATGTATCCAGTAACTTATATAAAATTTCATGAATGGAAGCTTTAATTTCGATTTAATATGTTAGTCACACATATTTTCTTAGATAGTTACTATATTATTATAACTAAGACACACACACACACACACACATATATATATATTAGGCAATGTTGAGTGGAAGAAATTAAATAGAATGAATTCAGTAATTTGAAGTACACTATTCAATCACAAGAGCTTTGATTTTTTTTAACTACACATAGTACAAATTTCATACACTACAAAAGAAACCCTAGCATTATCCATTTTCATGAATTTAAAAGTATGATACGCGCGTTTCCCCCGCCTTGTCCCACATACACAAAGCAAGCTGAAATCTGATATCTTTAATCTTGATAAATTTCGCGCGATAAATCTATAATAGTACTCAATATAAAAAAATAATAAAATTGAAAAAAAATGACTAAAGGAATATGAAATTGATTAAAACACAATGAACGTAAATTTTTTTAATTCATTTTTAAATTAAATATTAAAATATTTACATAAATATTTTTAAAAGCAAAATTAAAAGAGAGCTTTTGCGATTTCCATGGGACAGAAAAAAGTAAAATATCGGAAGCTTTAAGTCGAGGTCTAGTGGAAAGTCACCCTTTCAAATAAGTAAAATCAAATACACTAATCATTTTTACTTGATCTAAGATCACAACTGTTGTTTCTGTGTGTTTTTATTTTTTGAAAAAAAGTTCTTTCATTCATACCATAAAAATTATTTATGGACTTTTACAAATTTAAACCAAGATTTTCATAGCCAAACATTTGCAGCTTCCTTAAGCATTTGTATTGTTTTTTTATGTAATGTCGAATGTTTTTTTCTTATAAATGCTCGTTATCTATTTCGAAAAAACATTTATTGTATCAAAAGGTATCACATCAGGAATGGCTGGAATTACAATATTTTGTTTACAGTTTAATAAATATAAAGTACCACATTTATTTCAATCTAAGCGACCATCGATTCTAAGTCACGCCCCAAATTTTCAACACGATTTTTGTGAAATAAATAAAAAAAACACACAAGTAATATAAAAAAATTTTTAAGTCAATTCCTACTTAGATCAACAAAATTTTTTATTTTAGCAACTTTTCATTAAATAATTACAATTAATATACATTCAGGAACATTGAAAATAGCGACCCAAGAAGAAAGCATCGAATTGAAATGAAATTTAATACACATAATGACACAGATCAGAAATTCACTTGATCTCAAAAACAAGACAATTAAACGAATACAGGGTGTGCAACGACACAAATACTGGGCAACTTCAATAGCGCGTTGGACCACCTCCAGCTGCAATACATGCCGCCACACGGTCCGGCATTGAGTTGATTAGACACCTTATGTTGTCCTGAGGCAGATGGGCTCACAAATCTTGAACAGCCAACTCTAAATTATGAACAGAGTGACACGATGGCATCTGCCATTTTAGCTGATCCCACATGTGCTCTACAGGGGACAAATCGGGGGAGCGGGCCGACCATGAAAGAGTCTGAAAAGGAGTCGAGTAGGAAGTCGTGAGCAACTCTTGCTATTGCGGACAAGCATTATCTTGCTGGAAAATTGCCCCTGGGAGACCATTTAGGATAGGTCCTACATGGGGTCGAAGAATATCATCAACGTAACGTTGGCCCGTTAAGGTTCCACGCATCACAACTAAAGTGGACCGGCTATCATAGGCTATGGCCTCCCAGACCATTATACCAGCTGTGCGGGCAGTGTGACGTACAACAGTGTGGGGGGAATTGTATCGCTTGCCAGGGCGCCTTCACACCCGTACACGGTTATCATCTGTCCCCAAAACAAACCGGGATTCATCACTAAACACAACCTTTTGCCAATATGTGACATTCCACATTGATCTGGCTTGGCACCACTGTAGACGCAGTTGCCGATGTTCCGGTGTTAAAGGGAGTGCACGGAAAGGGCGCTTGGATTTCAGATTAGCTTCTGCAAGGTGTCTGGAAATTGGTTGTAGAACAATTGCTACGCCTACGTCTGCTCGCATCGTTGAACGAGTCACTGTGGGGTCCACAAGTGCTTGCCGCACGATCCTTCGATCCTCTCTCCTCGTCTTCTTCCTGTTCGGTCCAGACCCGGTTTTCCACGCGTGGGTACCTTCTCGTGTCCACTGCTCCCAGCAATTTTTAACGGCACACTCCGAATTATCCACCTAGCAGCAACACGGCGCGTCGACCAGCCTGAAGTTTTCATGCCGATGATCAGGCCTCTCTCAAACTCACTTAACTGTGAGAAATGTCTTCTAGCACGTTTACCTGGCATGTTTCGCTTACCAAAGTCTTCCTACAATCGGCGGGTAATCGCCACTTTTATGAATCTTCGAATTTGCGCTGGCTTATATAGCACCCTCTTCCTGATTGTAGTGCTACCTCGGCGTGTATGAGCATGCGTATTTGCACAAAACTTGGATCATTTGCATATCACATTACGCTGTACTTATTTGCAAAGTTTCGCAATTGTACTTAGCTTCCTTCTTGGGTCGCTATTTTCAATGTTCTTGAGTGTATATATGTATATACATATGACAGAATCACAACATTAAGTGGTAATTAATTTTTATTAATTATCATTAAAGCATCGTATTGACATCCAAAACAATCGTGTATATAAAATTTCAGTTCAACTGAATACTTTAAAACGTATGAAACCAACATCGCTGTATCCGTAATTTTTTAAATAATTAGTTTCAGTCAATTAATTTTAGTCGATTATTATTAAATTATCGTATTTTTACCCAAAACAATAGTGCATAGAAAATTTCAGCTCAAATGAGCGCTTTAAAATGTGAGGAAAAAACCTTTTCAAGTTTTGACACAAGTCGCCCAAAGGGTCGCTTAGTCGCCAAAAATGATGTCAACGTGGCTGTATTTGTAACTCTTTGAATAATTAGTTTTATTCAATTAATTTTTTAAATTATAATTAAATTACTGTATTGTCATCCAAAATAATCCTGTGTATAAAATTTCAGCTCAATTGAGCGCTTTAAAATGTATTTTATTTACGCGATTGAAAATGCCACCAAGATAAATAAATAAATACATAGAGAGTGTGAGCTATAATAGTAGGAATTGAAAAAACAGTGTAAAATGGTTTATCGATATCCTATATTTACAAAATTAAGAATTTTTTAAAGAAGAGAACTAATAAGAAATAAATAGTTATTTTATTTTACTAGTATTAAATATTTTAAATACATACGTAAACTTATAATTACTCTAACCATAAGTATTAAGTTCAATTTCCCCCACTTAACGAATTTTTCCGTCTTCGATTCTAACCCGCACAAGGTGCCAAAAATGATGTCAACGTGGCTGTATTTGTAACTATTTGAATAAACATTGGAATAAAGTGCAGCTTGGATTCGAATAAATACGGTAATACTCATCTCTCACATATTTATTTTTTCCTCACACGTATTAACATACATTTATTAAATTCAAAAACAGTCTTTGAAATTTCTGTGTATGACATTCACGTAATAGTATGACACTATGGAAAACAATTATAAATTTATGTACGAAATATTGAGAAAGTTGTATCATCTCTCTTTTTCATATATGTGTGTATGTGAATAGAGTTTTATTTATTTATTTTTGAGAAAAAATAATATTTTGAGAAATATTATTACTGTTACAATTGGAGCTGCTTGATACAATTTCAGAATAATATTAAAAAAAATGCATAGAAACATATCCATTAAAAATGAAACGCCTCACACGTTATAATTTAAAAAGTGCTCTTTATATTTTATAAGTAAAATTTAAATTTAGTCTAAGATGAATTCTCAAATGCTCAACAACTCAGTTACCAATTGATTTCATAAGCCCTACCACGTGTGACCAGGGTGTTGAAATTTCATTTATAGCCCATAACACTGCACATCCATATTTTAATAACTTTTTGAAATTCCTAAGAAATTTATCAAATTCGAAATACATAATGAAAATACAATTCAAGGACTTTTATATGAATAGACAAATATTTTTATGAGCTTTCACCAAAGTGAAATAAAAATATTATAATGGAAATAAATTGAGCATATGTGTGTGGTGCATTGAATCCTAAAAATTCAATATACCTCTACAAATGCGTGATTTCAAAAACTTAGACAATTAAGGTATCCGACACTAGGGAAAAAAGAAATTAATTATTGAGGAAGAAGGACTAATACATAAAACTAGAGAGTTTTTTAAGTTCTTTTTATAGCATTTACTTTATCTAACTAATAAATAAAATTTTAATTCGTTTTTTGAAGAATGAGCTTTTCATGATAATTTGTGCACGAAAAACGGGATATCTTCTAAATAATCCAATCAAATGCAATGAAATTCATAACATATATGCATGGGCCCTTCAGAGTGTAACAAACCGCAGGTTTTAAAATAGCTACATTTAATCACATTTTACAGCCATTTTTAGCTTAGAACATGCAGTAATTTTGACGAAAAATGATAACCATCAAATTTAAATGCTAATAAAATATTTTTTTTATCCTGCGGTTTGTGATACTTCAGAGAAATCAAGCAGTATATAAATGACGTTAAAATTGCATAATGTGCAATTTATTTTTTATTTATCACGTTTTTCTTAACTTAAAAAATCTTGCTAAATTTTCCTAAAATAATTTTTTTTAAAAAAAGGGCGATAATGTTATGATAATAGTTATGACTATTATCACAACCTTATTTAGGTTCTATGAAACAATAAAAATATTCAGAAAATCAATTTTTGAAAAATTTATCTCCGAACCTAGTCGGATACCTTAAGTGAGAGGTCAGTAATTATAAATAAAATCTCTTTTAATTTATAAAAATAATACTCATTAGAAAAATTCAAGAATGTATAACTCAAGTACAATGGTACAGTTATATTCGACTCACCTGTTGGTAGTGGATGTCTTTAGAATACAGATTAAAGAGGATATTTATATTAAAAAGCACCAAATAGTAAAAACATAATTTTCGAATTGCTCCAGGGAGCAATTCAAAAAGTGATTTGTTGTTTCACGGTTTTAAACTCGCTGATATTAAATTTTGGAATTCCTAAATTATTGAGACATCCGTTTCGGAATGTATTTTGTCGTGGTAGTTGGAATGATGCCCGGCAGACAGCGGTGAGGAAAGCGGGAAGAAAAATGAGGAATCAACAGTAATTCTGCAATGGAAAGTCTATTGTTTATAACTATTTTGAAAGAAAAAGATTATTTGTTCTGAAATATAAAATAAATTCTCCCGATTGGAATGCAGCATAATATGTGATTTAATATTATGGGTCGTGGTATCAAAGGGTGGAGAAAAATACGTCCCACAGTTTTAAAAGTGTTATCTCATTTCTACATTGATTTTTTTATAATGTTAAACAATCAATTAATACACAATCTATACTTTACTACAATTACAACTTTAGTAATAATGTTATTACTTTAACATTTTATTTATAGCAGCTATAGCTTTTTAACCCTTTTTCTACCGCATTATAATTTACTGCAGTTTTTTTCGTGTAATATTTTTTTTTGAATCACTACATTGAAAATTAAGGGATATACATAAATAAAAAACTCAACTTTGGGAAACTTAATCCGTTAGTGCTAATTAATTAATTAAAGATATTCAACTGTAAAATTAATTATATACACTGTTCACTTAAAATAAATAGTCAAATCGTTTTCTAAAATCTTCATTAACATACAGCAGTAAAAAAAATAATAAGACAGATTATCTTTTGACATTAACTACTTTTTCGCAACAAAATGGACAATCTTCGCAATCCGATCAAAATGTCAGCTGAAAATGCAACTTCTGCTATGAAACTATTCGCCTTCCCCGTTAAAATACTCATCATAGAACCTGTGCTGCCATACATGTTGGAAGAGAAATTTAAAAGAGTATTCCCCTGCAAAGTATCGTCAGAGCATTCGTAAAAAGGGTTATTCTATATAATTTTTAAACGAGAGGTATTTTTAAGTATCGTTGGTAGATAAAAGGTTAATTCTAATTGCTAACTAAGTTTAATATTTGTATTACTAAGGATTTTAGAATTTTTGTTCCCATTGGTTTGTTAACACGTACCCAGATAGTTAATCAACAAGGTAATGAATAATGCATTATAGAGATATTGTATTAAGTGCTATTTTTTTTATTTTATACTTGCTATATTACAAATTCACTCTTGAATAGACTTCATGTTCAGTTTTTATTTTTAAAAAAGTGCCATAATTATAAAAAAGGGGAGAAAACCAAAACCAAAATGTAAATAATCTTCAAAAAGGAGGATTTTTACAAAATGCTCATATTTCACAATTGATAGAATAGCTGAAGTATTAACTGTAATGAGTGAAATGTATATGGAATCATAGATTTTGTTAAACAGTTTGTTCGTAAAAAGGGTTATATATTGTAGTGTCGGCTCGTTAGACGAAGACTTTTCGATAACACTTGCCTAGTTTGATGTACAGGGTCAGTGGAATGCCCAGATGAGACATTGTAATCTTTCAAAGGAGATCGTATATTCTTCTTTCATGCCTGGAGCAAAACAGGTGTCTCACCGATTTTGAAGGCGAATATGTTGAAAGCACACCTCTTTCCTCTCCAACCCTCAGATAACGTTCCGACACCACGATCTATAGAAAGGACACTCTTGTGAACCGTATCAATTGTTGAGTCCCTTCGCACATGTGGACCGCGAACTATTTGAATGAAAAGGACTGTCGGCCTTTTGTGAAAAAGACATACCCTGGAGGTTGTCCTAAGTATTAAAGTGACAGGTGGATTTACAGACCCTCCAATTGTATATGAGGTACGGGGACGGAGTTGACTTCAGACGCGCCAGCCTATTGTCTCAAAGAACCAATGGAGTTGAGACGAAGGTGAGGGGGGCCGTGTGTAGATATGCTACGCTGGCCAATCAGAGATTATGGGGGGGGAGTGAAAGAGGCCCACCCAGGGGATTTAAAGGGTTGGCTCGCAATTGACGAGGATCTTCAAGCGGTCTTCTGCATCATCTTCCGGATCATCTTTTATTCTTCTTCAAAGACACACAATAGAGGCTGTTGTGGTAGCCGCACTACAAGGTCTAAGGGAGGTCTACTACGATGAATCTGCCTCAGTGAATTGAATTGAGAAAGGGGTTGTGGGGACAGCCCACCCGGGAGCCGCACTTTAAGATCTTCAAACCTTAAACCAGACGAGAACTTTTTTCAGGTGAAGAGTAAAAGTTTATTTAATGTTTCGTTTATAATTAATTTGGAATAAAATGCCGTACGGCAGCGTTTCTCAAACTGCGGGACGCGCCCCCCCTTGAGGGGCGAGACAACTCTACGAGGGGGGCGCGAGCTTATAGAAAAGTCGAAAACAAAAGATTATTTTTAAAAATTATTAATTTACTGAAAGTATATAAAAAAACAAAATACATTCTAACATAATAAAAATAAGATATACTAATGCAATACACTTATAAATGTATCAGTACTGCACAATATATTTTTTAATTACTTTAACAATACAAAGTTAAGAACAAGTTTTATAATTACCAGTGCCCCCATAGGATTATCATATATAAAATTATATACAAAAATTAACACTTATCTTGGTTCTTCCACACGGCAGAAAACTGCCACCTCAAGCCAAGATGTCTAAAGTGTGGAAAAGAACACCCCACCCGTCAATGCCCGATAAAGGAGCGACAGGAAAACCCCTTCTGCATAAATTGCCAAGAATATGGTCATTCGGCCTGCTACACCAAATGCCACAAGTTCCCTAAGCCAAAAAAGGGGCACGCCCCTTACCGCGAATAAAACTTTCGAAAGCAACGTTTGTAGGGAAGATGTCTCTTTCGCTAACATTGTTAGCGGAACCACACACCCCTCCACCCCCACCCCAGTCCACAAGTTAACTGAAAAAACTAATGAAAATTCAAATAACAAAGTTTCCCACGGAATCCAAGCCATAGAAAATGAAAATTCAGACCTAGCTCAAGTGATTGAACTGGTCAGCATGATTTGTAACATCATGAAAAGATCACCTGAAATTTTACAATTACTTCCCAAATTAAAAAACTCCGAAGATGATAAAGCTAAGGCTTTACTTCTTTTCGAAGCTATGTTAGATAAATTTTAAACTCCTTTTTCCGTAATTTCTCTTTCTACAAAATTTTTTTTTATTTTTTTTTATTTCCTTGAATATTTTACCGTCAATTGTTAAACTTTAACATCAATAGCTACTCTTTAAAAATTTTCCCAAGTACAATTTTCGAAGCTCACTCCCATCATCCAATCAAAGCCACTCATGAGAAGTCATGCGCCTGCTATCCCATTGGTTCCTACCACCGATTTTCCACCATCACCAGCCAAGGAGCAAAACCAAACCGATTCTAAAACAAGATAGAGGACTGAGGGATTGACGTATATCAGTTCCTTATAAAATGTAACCATCTGTAACCATCTAACACTTATCTTGATAATTTGTACGGTTTATAATTAATTCCTTAACTGCCTATTAAAAAAGTTACGCGATTCGCTCCCCAATTCCAACTGTTTTCCACGTAGATACGGTGATGTGTGTGTGTGGGGGGGAGGGAGAAATAAAGAAGCAAATAATCTGAAATAATTAAATTCTTCGTAAACATTGTCGAGGTCCTTTGATTGCATTCCGATGTCTTCGGAATAATTTTATGGTTAGCATTGCACAGAAAAGATCACACTTTGGAAAGACGTGTATATACGTCTGGGGAAATTAACGCTTTGGAGGAGCGAGACGTTTATATACGCGGGTGACACTTAAGAGGTTAGAGTCGTATCGTAGTTTTAGCATCAAAGTATAGTATTATTAAATTCAATACATTGTTATTGTATGAGAAGGCGCGATGAAAATAATGATTGAGTATTGAGTCGTGAATACTGAAATTTTGAGAAACACTACCATATGACAAGAAGCTGCGTGAGTCCTCTTGCTACTTAATCTTACTTGTTCACGTCGTTACAATATACATAAATAAATATGAATATTTTCTCCTTTTTTTAAGGAAATATTTCGACTGCAGGCTTATGAAATTAAAATTTTTTAACGGAGTAGCATTTTAAAATTTCTAAAAGTTTTTTTTTTAATAAAAGCTATTTGGTTATACATTTTCTTAAATTCTTAGGTGTAGTTATTCTTTTAATCTAGAATATTTCAGTTTTACCAATACAGTTAGGGGGCAGTTAATATTCTTGAACATATACACAAATTCAACAATTTATTCATGAAATCTAAAATTAAAATAAGCTATTGTGTTTCTTTATTTTCGTAACAACGGTAAATACTACCTCACATTTTATTTTTTTAAGGATTTTAGAAAATAAGATTTTCTTTTGTAAATTTTACAAATTTAAGGCGCAATATTTTAAAATTAAGATGAAGAAAAAAAAAACGAATTCACGTGAAAATTGGTTTGCTTTTCATTCTATGAATGGTAAATTTGTTATAGAAAAAAGTTATTCAAAAAAGGGTTTCAGGAATAAACTTTTTGTAACCTTTATAAACCTTTTTGTTGAATTCAATATTATTGGGTTGCCCGGAAAGTAATTTCGATTTAATCAACAGAGATTTAATTATATTTCTCCGCAGTCAGCTTCACACTTAAATCACATTGTCAGAACATATTTTTATAGCTTATAGAGCAAAGTTTACTAATGAAAAAAAGAAACGAGTCTTACAGTAGTCGCATATGATGTGTAACATCTGGCATGTTATCGTGGTAAATACGCAATATTAACTTTTTTTCCTGAAAAAAATATGAATCGGGTATGATTGGAAATAATTTTCTATCGAATAATTATATCTTTAATGAAAATTGTATTTAATTAACAAAAGAAGTAAAAAAAATGCAATATTTTATCAAAAATAATTATTCTTGTTCAATTTGGGGAAGAGCGAAGACAATAGACTTATATGTGTGATAACTAAAATATGACATATATACTTGTGATTTCAAAGTATTTAAAAACCGTTGAAAAACAGCGTTAATAACAGTACCACTGTTAGCAGTCGAAACATTTTGATTTGTGTTCATTTCGAGCTTGAGTTCATCATTCATAAAAGCTACGAGCGGCTCAGCTTTTGACAAACTGAAGTTAAAGTTAAAATCTCTAAAAATCAGGGGAAGCGAGTGATAATTTTTTTTAAAGAGCAGAACCACTTTCTTTATATGGTAAAAGTACAAAATGCAGGAAATCTTTAAATTTTTTAACCGTTTGATTCGAAGAAATGTATACGACCACCGAAATCACTCTTTGTCCATTTTCAAATAAGCATTCTGCCGCACTTATGCCCTCCCCCCCCCCAATACCGTGACTAATAGATTTAGAGTCAAGCGCTCGAGTGCTTGATGGCTACTAGAGCTGGACCCCTATGCGAGGGTAGCGAAAAGACACTACCACGCACTCTCATTGGTCAAATCAAGTAGCGCGCGCTTACGTCACATGCTATTGCACACATCCGTCCCTTTTCGCGAAATCACTCCCAACAAATGTCCAGCAACCGAGAGGAAAGGTGTTACACATCAAAAGTGGGATTCAGCGCAGTAGCTTTTATTTGGTGCCCTCAAATACGGAAAATGGACACACACACAGCAGCATTTTCGATATATATTTTACTTTTTTAATATCAAAACGGTAAAAACGCTGTTCAAGCAAGAATAAAAATTATTCGATGTGTATGAAAATGTATCAACAGTCCTTCAGTGCCAAAATTAACTTGCAAAACTCCATTCCGACAATTTTAATTCTGAAGATCCGCGTTCTGGAACAGTTGAAGCTGATTAACCCTTTCTCTACCAACGAAGTTTCATTCACTTTCAAATTGCATAGAATAATCATTTTTATGAACATTCTGACGATATTTAGCAGGAACACTCTTTTAATTCCACTCTTCCAGGATACATAGCAGAATAGATTATAGGATGAGCATTTTGGCGAGGAAGGCGAACAGTTTTAAAACACAAGTTGCGTTTTCAGCTGACATTTTGATTGGAGTGAATTTTTTTGGTAGTCATTTTCCCCCCGAAAAAGTAGTTAATGTCAGAAAATAAAAGTGTCTTAGTTTTTTTTGTTAAGACCTTAGAAAACGATTTGACTAATTGTTTTAAGGGAACAATTTATATAATTAATTTTACAGTTGAATATATATAACTTTGTGGTACTTACAAGTAAAGACAGCTACTGGGTGTTACAGCAAGAGTTTAGTCCCCCACCCGTCCGTGTAGCTTATTGTCTTTTTTGTTGTTGTTGAAACTAATGCCACCTGATAAACAAAGATCAGATCAAGGCCTACGAAATTCATCATAGCAAAAGGCTGACCCCTGTCATTAGCCGTAGCTTTCAGCACCATACAGGTGACAGAACGATTTGGCTCGGTTTCATCCCAATTTTGAGGAAGAACACCCTGGAGGTGGTTAGAGGCCTTCCATCTCTCTTCCCCTTCCCCAAACCTCACGAGAGGACTTACAGCTCTACGGCTATTTTAATAAATTTAAAAAACTTATAATTATAAAAAATAAATATTTTGTGCTATAAAATACTAGTGTTGTCTGGTTCTTTAGCATTTTTAGAGTTAAAACTCCGTTAAAAAGCCATTTGGACATTTTGTATAATAAGAATATTTTAGACCTTTGTTTACTGACGATACTTTAAAGTATAAATTTAATTAATTAGCTCTAACGGATTAAATTTCCCAAAGGAGAGTATTTTACTTATGTATTTCCCTTAATTTTTTCGATGTAGTGATTCAAAATATATTACATGAAAAAAATTGCAGTAAACCATAATGCGGTAAACAAAGGGTTAAGACAAAATAAAGACATCAATAGATGCAAACTATATTGTTATGCAGATCTGTATTCGAGGATTTTAAGCAAAACAGTCACAAAGAAAAATAATAGTTATTTAAGAGCGATGCGAATTTTTGTCGAATTTCCAATCCCTGAAATACAGGATTCAGCAGCAATATTCTCAGAGTAAATCTCAGAATGTCTTGACACCTTCAACAGCACTCAGACACAATAACCAGTGTCTAAAATACACTTATGTAAAAGATTACTCACAAGCACAGCCGAGCTAATCGGTAGTCATGGTGAAAACAAGTTTACTAATCGTTGGTTGAATCAAGACTGACTGTTTCGGAGAGCACCGCTCTATTTATATACGAGGCGGAAACTTTCAGAAAGATAACCGCTTGCGTCATAGAACGTGAAATTAGTGGATATCTCCACAAATTTCTAGAAGAATCCAGGGGTCCCAAACTCACCAAAACCACCAAATTAGAGACCAACGTGGTCGCCAAAAATGATTCCAACTTGGCTCTATCGCCAAAATATCGCCAAGTTCCTATTGAATCACCATTATAACGTAAGGGACGGCATTGCTTGTGAATATTACAATTTTAAACTATAACATAGAGTAATATAAATACTTTACACATCTCCAAATACAAATTATTTACACTATTTACACAAAATTCGTAACAATATAATCGCAATTCATAAATCGTTGAGAGATTAAATTTATCTAATTCGATCATTCATAATCGAGTGAAACATTTTGGTTTAGTTTCAAAATTCAAAAAACATCTTGGTTTCACATAATATTACAGAAGGACATTTATTCCGTCACATTGGCGTCTGCGATTTGCTTCTCTGATGTAAAGAAAATGATCAATTTTGTTATCGAATACTCTATGGAAACGACAAATGAGTTGTTTACAACAATGTTGTACGCAAGAGATAATGGTGTAATAAAAGATCAAACGGCTAAAAAAAGCATTCCGAAAATCGATATTCATTAAAAAAATAGCTTTACTATCTGCTTAGTGAAATATCAAAGGTATCGTTTGTTTGAGACTCAACCGGACAATATCACTATCAAATCTGATGGTCATCAACTGTACAAAAAGGATAATTTCCGAAATGGAAAAAATCAAAATCAGTGGCGTACACAAGGGGGGGGTCCAGAGTCTGAGCCCTCCCCCATATCGATTGATTTTTTTCGATTGATTAAAATCCTACGTATTTAGTGAGTAAAAGTTAATGAAGTATTTATTATCAATAATTATTTTCATTAATTAATGCTAATTATTTATTCAATGCTTAATTTTTTTATTGTTTTTTTGTTCCCGAAAATCGACAAAATCGAAACGATATGTTGGGTGGTGTATTGGAGCATGATACGAGAAGAGTGGTCTTTCGTCCCTAGACTCCCGACCCCCTCTTTAAAAATTCATGTGTGCGCCACTAACCAGAATTAATCAATAGAAATGGTACAATGCTCCTTCGAGATAATGCGAGATCTCATACCAATCTGGTAACTCGTAAGGATGGATAGCTTGTATTTAATGTAACATTAACTTAACTCTGCAACAGCCAATGAGGGCCAAGGCCTACTGTGCTCATCTCAGTATATGTGACATTGAGTCCTGGAGTGCGTGAGCTGATGCTCCGGTCAGGTGGTCAGTGTGACGCGAGATGCAATATTATACCCACCATAATCTTCAGATTACTCCATGCTCCTGTTTCTAAAAATTTTTCAGACGAAAAGAATTTTATTTCGAATGAGGGCATCAAAAATAACTTGGATCAATTTTTTTGCAAAATTTGAAGTTTTAAAAGTATAAAATTAGGCTGCTAGAAGGAAGATGCCAAAAGGTATTGGATTAAAAAAATGTAGAATATTTAATTCATTAAAATACTTGTATTCGGACAAGAAGATCTTCAAAATCAGAATGAGGAAAAAAGTCTGTCTCTCATGAATCAAAAACTAAATAGGTCCTTATAACAATGAGATTTATTTAATTTTTTAGAAATTAAATTATATTTTTTGCTTAAATAACCAGATTAGAATCTACATAAGAAAAAAATTTTAAGTTAAAAAATGTATTTCATCAACAGAGATAATTATTATTAAACAAAAAAGTAATAAGGGAAACTAATTTTAAAAAAATGGGTATAGAAAATAAATTTCGCAATTACACAAGTACTATTAATCTATACTTGGTTTATCTTATTTCAACGGTTATTGTGAAAAGATCAAAATACCTACCTGTTCTTCTGAATTGAATGTGTTTTGGATGCACATAGTGTTAAGGAAACTATGAAGCGTGTTATTTTTCCATTAATCTATTGTTACTTAGATCCGGGTTCGAGGTTTATGTGCAAAATAATCACAAAGAAAATAAACAGTTATTCAAGAGCGATGCAAATTTATTGTCAAAAATCCAATCCTTTAAGCACAGGAGAGACTCTGCAGCAATATTCCCAGAGTAAATGTCTGAAGATCTTCACACCTTCAACAGCAATCAAACACAATTATCAGTGTTTAAAATACACGTACGTAAAAGATTATTTACAAGCACAGCCGAACTAATCGGTAATCAAAATAATGTTCACTATTCGCTGGGTGAATCAAGACTGACTGGTTGCGGCTAGCACGGCTATATTTATAAACCTGGTGGAAACTTCCAGAAAATTCCGCACGCGTCATAGAGCGTGAAATTAGTGGCGAGATCCACTACTTCCTAGAAGAATCCAGAAGGCTCCAAAATTGCCAACATCGTCACCAAAGTAACGAAATTGGCTGCCAACCTGGTCGTTAAATATGATGCCAACTTGGCTCTATCACCAAGATTTCGTCAAGTTCACATTGAATCGCCACTATACGGTAAGGAACGGCATTACTTATGAATATTACAATTTTAACATAAAATAAATATAACATAGAGTAATATAAATGCATTACACATCCAAATACAGATTGTTTACACTATTTACACAATATTCGTAACAATATGTATGAAAGAGACACTTTAAAAGTATTTTGAATCAATGGATTTATTGTTTTTGAGTATTTAATAGAGGATTTCTATTCGATTAACAATTCTGTAATCTAAAATATATTTAAGAAATTGGATGTAGAGAAACAAAATTGTGCAGAATTGGTATTCAAGAATTTTGGAGAAACAGCAATATTCTAATGCTGTATGACTCTCTCTCTCTCTCTCTCTCTATATATATATATATATATATGTATATTCTGTTAACGTTAAATAAGCAAATTGTTTTTAAAAACATATTAAACTACATGAACGAAAAGTTAAATAACAAAGTTACAAATTTTATTGAACAAATACATAAAATATCACATTCTAGGTTTCCTTACTTATGTTAACAGGCATAGAAACAGCTAAAACAAGCACATTATTACAACATTGAATTCCCTTGATTATAAGGGCTATTTTCTAAATAATTTTTTTTAATTCATAAGAATCGCTAGAAATATATCGAATTTTAAAGTGGTGTCAAATGCAAATTGTGAATTGTTTTCTATGATCTCATTTGTTTCGAAAAATACTTTTTGCTTACATCAAGATAAAAATAAACATGGAAACAAAGTTACTTTCGAAAAATTTATTTATATTATTGCATATTACCCGATACATTCCATTAGATATCTATTGAACCAGTAAAGCTCACATTTAAATTCTAGTGCCTCTTGCAAGTACTAGGAATATCTAAGAGTTTCCCAGTTGAAGGGATACTGTTTCTGAAAAATGTTTTTAAGGTTGAGAGAATACTCTCGTCAATAATGTTTAATAGGTATGGAGATTTTGTTGACAGACGAGACGAAAGTTTTGGTCACCAAATGTCACCGTGTCAAATTTGGCAAGAAAAATAGATGCTCTGAGACAAATTTAGAAGGGTCTACAGGATTATTTGAAGATATGCCCCTAGAAGGCCCTAGAGCGGCTGGAGATTCTATGTAAAGCGCATGTTACAAGAGCGAAGCTCAATGTTAGAGTTTAGAATCGCCTGTATCTTTTATTCACCAAATGCCGTATTGTGACTCTGGATTTCAGTCATTGTATTCTGTGCTTTCGCTTGTGGGGTAAGCTAATCCGCATACTTATATACAATACACAACCAAGACAGACAAGCATGATCGTGTTTTATTGTATTAACACAAACATATATACAAAACAGTAAGATTAAAATAGAGTTAATTATTAAATTCACATTCAGCACGAGCAACATACACTCAGGAACATTGAAAATAGCGACCGAAGAAAGCATCGGTTGAAATGAAATTTAATACACACAATGACACAGATGAGAGATTCACTTGATCTCAAAAACAAGACAATTAAACGAATACAGGGTGTGCAACGACACAAATACTGGGAAACTTCACTAGAGCGTTGGACAACCTCCAACTGCAATACATGACGCCACACGGTCCGGCATTGAGTTGATTAGACACCTTATGTTGTCCTGAGGCAGATGGGCCCACAAATCTTGAACAGACAACTCTAAATCATGTACAGAGTGACACGATGGCATTTGCCGTTTTAGCTGATTCCAGATGTGCTCTACAGGGGACAAATCGGGGGAGCGGGCCGGCCATAAAAGAGTCTGAAAATGACGTAGGAAGTCTTGAGTAACTCTTGCTGTATGCGGACGAGCATTATCTTGCTGGAAAATGGCCCCTGTTAGACCATTTAGGAAAGGTCCTACATAGGGGTCAAAGAATATCCTCAACGTAACGTTGGCCCATTAAGGTTCCACGCATCACAACTAAAGTGGACCGGCTATCATAGGCTATGGCCCCCCAGACCATTACACCAGCTGTGCAGGCAGTGTGACGTAGTACAGTGAGGGGGGAATTGTACCGCTCACCAGGACGCCTCCACACCCGTACACGGTTATCATCTGTCCCCAAAACAAATCGGGATTCATCACTAAACACAACCTTTTGCCAATCTGTGACATTCCACATTGATCTGGCTTGGCACCACTGTAGACGCAGTTGCCGATGTTCCGGTGTTAAGGAGAATGCACAGAAAGGGCGCTTGGATTTAAGATTTGCTTCTGCAAGGTGTCTGGAAATTGTTTGTGGAACAGTTGCTACGCCTACGTCTGCTCGTATCGTTGAACGAGTCACTGTGAGGTCCACAAGTGCTTGCCGCACGATCCTCTCTCCTCGTGGTCTTCCTGGTCGCTCCAGACCCGGTTTTCCTCGCGTGGGTACATTCTCGTGTCCACTGCTCGCAATAATTTCTAACGGCACACTCCGAACGATCCACCTGGCCAGCAACACGGCGCGTCGACCAGCCTGCAGTTTTCATCCCGATGATCAGGCCTCTCGGAAACTCATTTAACTGTGAGAAATGTCTTCTAGCACGTTTACCTGGCATGTTTCGCTTACCAAAGTCTTCCTACAATCGGCGGGTAATCGTCACGTTTATGAATCTTCGAATTTGCGCTGGCTTATATAGCACCCCTTTCCTGATTGTAGCACCACCTTGGCGTGTATGAGCATGCGTATTGGCACAAAACTTGAATCATTTGCATATCATATTACGCTGTACTTACTTGCAAAGTTTCGCGATTGTACTTAGCTTCCTTCTTGGGTCGTTATTTTCAATGTTCCTGAGTGTATATAAAAATAATTGAGATACAATAGCGGAGTCTATTTACAATGTGACGGCCCTACTTGCAAGTAATAAATAATAGAGATGGCGCCACACGCTTTTTAAGACCCAACTCACACGATCGTACGGGTTAGATATTTTTGTACATTTTTGCTTCTGGAATAGTCATATGTAAGAAATTCCTGAATCTAACGATTTACCGAGTTTGCAGAAAGTATAAAGTATCCCTTTTTATCAAGAAACAATGGCTGAGGTCCATTTTTTACTTTCATACAACGAAAACACGTCTTCTTTTTATCTTTCGTAAAAACATAATAATCAATATATTTCTAAGCGCTTCGATGCAAATTTTTGTAGTAATGTTTATAAATAATTGTAAAATAAGAAAAAATAGTAATTATACTCTCTAATAAGAGCAGTCAGTAGGGTAAAAATTTCTTCAAAATCGATTTTGATTTTTTGATATTTCTAAAATCTCCAAATCATTACCTTTCGAATGATGTAACATACAAGCCATTATATGAATTAGAAGTATTTTAAAATGACTTTTAAAAATTAATCAGCTGCCCCGGTCACACCCACTTTGACAGATTAAGTGTAAATATTGACTTTTTAAATCTGAGAACTTGCAAAGCCTCCACAAAATTTCATTTAATCATACACAATTAACTGTAGATTAAATGAAACTTAGCTGTAATTTTAACTGTTAGTTTGTTTACGTCCTTTTGGAGCCAAGTTTGTAAAAATGATGAAAATATTTACTTTTAATTTGAAATTTAGTTCCTGTACAAAATTTTTTTTTGTAGTGTAAATAGAAACAAATAGTGAAATTTCTCCTTTCGAAATTTTTATACTTCTAAATACTTAATAACTTGTTTGTGATAATTCCGTTGGAAACGTGCATTTTAAAAAATGATAAGAATAAAATTATTTCAATAGCTTGAAAATGAGATTAAGGCAGAAATGAGAATGCCTTTAGTGTAAACAATATAGATACTGAACAGGCAATAGTTGTTAAAATATTGCATATGTAAAACACCTTCGTTTTATCTAAACAATAGTAAAAGACATTTCAAACTATTCATTAAATCAATAGAAATTGAAAGGGAACCAAGATTCTTATCCTTCATTATCTTGCATAACAAAATTATAGGATACAATTTTTTTTTTGATAAGGTAATATTTTTTTGTAAAAAATTCTGTTCTCTAAAATTTATATTTTTAAAAATGTGTAAATGTACTGTATGCATATACTCTTATGTTTTTTTAAATGTAATTGTGAATACTGAAATGACATTTTTGAAATATTCTTAAAACATCCAAATAGAAAGCAGATAAAACAAAAAATAACAATTTTCAATAAATTCATAATATTAATGCTCGGTGAACTAACAGTTTGTCTTTGAAAAAACTAATTAATATAATTAAAAAAATTTCACTTCAGTATAAATATAAATGTCTAATTGTTATACAATAAAAATTTGAGTATTTATGCTTAATAGTTTCTGAGAAAAAAGTATGAGATGACACATCAAATGTGATGTTTTTTTTTGTCTTTGCGAGAAGCTTGTTACATACATAAAAATACATAAACTTCATGTTTAAAAACATAAAAATAGTTTCATTTTGGCTGTTTTAGAAATCATTTGTCCAATTTAGAGTAATTTTTGAAGTTTAAAACTTAGAAACTGACTGAAGCAACAAAACATAATGATAACTTTACAAAATCAAATGCATCAAATGAAAACTTTCAAAAAATGTCATAAAAATAGTTTTATTTTGGCTATAATCAGGTATATATATATACATATATATATATATATATATATATATATATATATATATATATATATATATATATATATATATAATATACCATCTCAAATTCATACAAAAACCATATTAATACATTTTCACATTATATTTATGTTGCTTTATGTTCAAATTTGATATCTGTAAAGCATGAAAGCTATACTAATTCTTCAAAAATTGATACAGAATTGAGAAAACTGTTGCAATACTAGAAATTATCTCGTTAAAAAAAACTGAAAAATGCTATTTGGGGCAATTTCAGACTTTTTTGCTTACTATTTTATGCAAAATAAATTGTAAAGATGCTAATGTTCAATAAAATGAAAAAAATACATGTTGTAATTCATTATTTTTGTGATTAAGTGGCACTTTATAGTGAAAATCCAATTTGTTGTTTATAAAACTGTATTCACGTTTTTCTCAGAATATAATGTATGAATTTAATGAATTTTTCCCCTCATGTTACTGATATGTAACTATATATATTCATGTGAGTTTTTTTGGGATTTTCCCAAAATATTTGACTGGAGTCCATATATCGTGACAAAAAATGTCATTTTTTTAAAAAAATTCATAGTGATATTTTTATGTTACATGTTTTTGAGAAAACTAAACAATATATTTTAAATATTTCACTTAATTGAAAATATTAATGTTTACTTATTGTTCAGACAAGTTTTTAAGCTTTAATATTCAAAAGTTTTTCAATAATAGGTAACTAACAACAATTCAGATGTGTAATGTTTTTTGTCGTTACGAGAAGCTTGTTACATGCATAAAAATACGCCAATTTCATATTTAAAAACATAAAAACATTTTTATTTTTGACTTTTTTGGAAATTTTTTGTACAGTTTAGAGAAAATTTTGAATTTTGAATCTCTTAGAAATTGTATTTGCATGGAATCCATAATTAAATTTTTCTAACATGGTAAAATCACATATTTCCAAATCATGACTTTTACATATTGATACATGTTTACATTATATTTATGATGTTATAAGGTCAAATTTGATATTTATAATGCATCGAAGTTAAAAATTGTTACATAATCTGTGAAAATTGATGCAAAAGGCTAAAAAAAAATCTCGTTGAACAAAAACTGAAAATTACTACATATGTATTTTCTGAACATTTTAAGGCTTTTTCGTTTCCTATTTTATGCTTAAAAATTAAGAAGATACTAATGTTTAATAAAATAGGGCAAATACATGTTGTAATTCCTTATTTTTGTGATTAAGTGCCTTTTTACACTTAAAATGCAATTATCTCAAAATGATTGTTTTAAAAGTGCGTGTACCTTTTTCACAGAAAATGCTGAATGAAACTACTTGCAATTTTTACTGCTCATAAATAATATGTAACTATATGTAAAGGAGCTACATTCTTGGAGATTTTTCCAAAATATTTTGCTCAGAAGCAGCTATCGTAAAAAAAATGACAATTTTCACAAATTTCAAAGCGATACTTTTACGATGAATTTTTTTGAAAAAAGTAAACAATATATTTGAAATATTTTACCACTATTTAAATAAAAAAGCCTAATTATTATACAGCCAAAAAATTTGAAGTTTTTATATTTAACAATTTCTGAGAAACAGGTTCTCCTAAAATGGCTCAATTTAACATTGTCAGTACAGGGGGTACCGACTATTTTTAAGGTTGCTTGTGGGACTCGGGATTTCGTTACCCGCACGATCGTGTGGTTTGGGCGTTACTTGAGTCACTGAAGCTATAAGGGTAAGTTCTTGCTGTACGAATTTTCTTTTCTTTTTCAATAATGTTGATAGAATCCTAAATAAAAACAAAATATATTGTTACATAATTAAAACTATATTTCTTTGAGGTTGCCATGGCCGAGTCACTTTTTTTCTTCCTCCGGCTCTTTTTTGCAGTTAATTTTCTCTTTCACACATTTGATGAAGGGTATGGCATTTTCATCCTTTACACAAATATCTGCATCTGTATCTCCCCCTTTCCGAAAAAAGTTTGGGTTTTCCGGTGGAAGTTAGTAAGGTGTGGTTTTAATATTTCAATTGTTTATATAATAAAACTTTCTGATACATTTTACTATTTTTCATGGAATACTCGTGCTAACTTTTAACCAAAAACTTTTTCAGGTGTCTAAAAGGAGAATTCTTATACAAGAAGAAATTTTGCAATTGATGAATAGATCAGATCGAACTTAAATTAGAATTAAGTGATCTTGTGAATGATAACAATGCTGCGAACAAAACATATGAATCACGTATACTGGAAGGAAAATCAAGTTCTGGTGAGAGCGATGAAGAAAAACATGGAAATATTTGAAATGAAAAGACAATTTTGGATCCTTCTTTACCATAAAAGTCTTTTGAACACTTTCATTTCATTGATTTAGCTGTTGCAAATTCTTGATTTCTGTGCAAACAAGATGCAATATCAAATAAAATTCCTCCCCAAATCTAAATGGATCGCTTAAAATTTAAGTTAGAGATAGTTGAAGCTCGTTAGCAGCCTCTCCACCTACTAAGAGAAGTATTTTAACTGATGATGAAGATAACAGAGTGTTGTAATTCCACTCGCAAAAAGATCAAAGCGTTATACAACGATAAAGCGATCCACCTGCTATACATGTCATGGCTTTTATCCTGGTCAATCCAGGATAAAAGGCTTGATACGTAGAGCCATTTTTGGTGTGTTGATGACATTTCAAAGCCTCGCAAGTACTGATTTGAAATCTACGAAAGCAGTTCGCAAACATGTTTTGAAAAATGCAATATTTATTTATACTTGTAAAAAAAAACATGTTTTAAAGAGATTTTAACAGTAAGTGAATAATGAGTTAATAAAAGAATTAATTATACATCAATAATTTCCTTATTTGCAACAATTTTATTTGAATTAAGATTGTTTCTTCTATCAACTTAACGCTAAAAATGTATAACTTGTAAAATTTCATAGGTGACGGGTACCGTTTACGTTCCGTGGTGGTGGGGGGAGAGGGAATTTTTTATTATTTTCCCAGTGTCATTGGGGACAATATAGTATTAATAAACAGAAGAATTTAATATTTAAAGATAAAAATAATTCGGGTATTAAAGGGCTATGCTTCGAAATAATCAAAATAACCTATTACGGATTGTATGCCTGTGTTCTGTTTCCTGTCAAAAGAAAATCTATTTTATTTTTTGGAGAGTTCCAGAACAAATTTTTGAATTACCCTGCAAGAATCTACCTGTAAAGGAATGGACAATTCCTACATTTGAAATCTTTCAACCACGTAACAATATTTAGACTACATTTTAGGCCCACAAGTTATAAAAAATATATTTAAAATTGAAACGGAGTAGGCTTGGAACAAGAACAAAATTAAATTCAAGTAGAAATATAAGAAAAATGTAGAATTATACTACAATTTGAGACCCTTTGGTCGTTATTTCAAGTTTTAGGGGGAGGGGAAAGATGAGTGGAGTTTAAAAATCGAATCTTGGTTTCGCTAGAAACCGAAGGGTGAGCTAATGAAGGCTGTTGCAAGTCTCAAACTATTATTGAAAGCGTTGTAGAAATTAACAGACCTAGTTACACACACACACACACACATATATATATTTGAATAAACTATTTAATGCTGTGAAGTAGTTCATAAGATTTGTATAAATAAAGAATCTTTCCACACAGTTGTCAAGCTGGGCAATAAACTTTACGGTTCAACTCTTAATAATTAAATCTATAAAATAATACATTTTAGATTCAAAAATTAATTTGAAAATATTTTAAGTTGCAGTGATTGCAATTTATTGTATTTGAGTGGGAGGAATACGAACTAGAGAATTTAAAAAGATCTCTTAACTGAAATATTACTCATATAACATAAATATTATTTTGTTATATATATTTTACCTTTAACACATCTGCACATTTTTACTACGTATTCAGAGTTTACTTTAACAACTTGCCAGTTTTGAACGTATACCGTACGTTCACTATTTTTTTCCAATTCTTGATTTGCCCGTACGTCGTACGTTCAGATTTATTTCTCCGATTTCATTTCTGCTTTGCCCGTATTTTTATCTCTCTAGTAATTCTAAAGTATAATTGAAGAATTTGTCAAAGGAGATGGCGATAGTTGCCCACTGTATTGAGTTGAGAAACCAGTTTTAAGTGGTTTGTGAGTGGTTTTGGGATGGAATATTAGAAAGGCGGGAAAATTTATTCACATCATTAGCTAGTGTTTTTGTGAGCGTGATTCTGATAGACTTTTTGCACTGTTTTAGACTAATATTGGAATTTATATCCTGCAATAATGGATGAATCGGAAATAATTCCGATTAATGATTATGATTCGGATCTTGAATCTGAAACAGATTCTAAAATATCTATAAACGATTCGGGAAGTATTGACAGTTTCTCAGACGATTTTGACTTTGATATTAGTGACGATGAAAACGATGACCTAAGCCAAGCAAGAAACCTTTATGAAATCGATTGTAATAATCCTTCTGCCCCTCCTCCGAGATTTGCATTCACTAATACGCCTGAAATTCATTTAGATTTTGATGCAAGCTCTGGTAAAATGAAATATTATGAAGCATTGATAGATAATAATTTGATTGATTTGATTGTTCACGAAACAAATCGTTATGCTGAACAAACTATTGGGAGCAGCATTCCTCGCAAGCACTCCAGAAGTAAAAATGGGAGCCAACATCAAAAGAAGAAATGCCTGTTTTTATAGCTCTAATTATTCTTCAAGGCATCGTCAAAAAACCAACAAATGAACAATATTGGAGCAAAAGACATTCCATATCGACTCCCTTTTTCTCCAAAGTCATGTCCTATCGGCGTTTCAATCTAATTTACCGTTTCTTGCATTTTTCCGATAATGAAACATTTGTTACTGAAACACATGAATGACCAAAATTATCAAAAATTTGGCCAGTACTAAAATATTTGACCATTCGTTTCAAGGAAGTAGTTACACCCGATAGAGATGTTACTATTGATGAAAGTCTGATGTTATTCAAAGGAAGGCTTGGTTGAAAATAATATATGCCTCTGAAACGGTCACGATTTGGAATAAAAAGTTATATGCTGTGTGAATCCAAATCAGGGTATGTGTGGTCATTGATTATATACACTGGAAAAGGTACTCTATTTGATGAAAAATACAAGCATATGTGTATATCTTCACAAGTTGTAATGACTCTCATGGAACCACTCCTAAATAAGGGACATTGTCTCACCACAGATAATTTTTATTCCTCTCCGGAATTGGCAGATATTCTCATTCAAAGTTTGACTGATATGTACGGCACACTAAAACCCAGAAGAAAGGATGTTCCTAAAGAACTGCTATCTAAAAAAATTGACAAAGGTCAAATGATTGCCTATCACAAAGAGGTAAAGTTTGCGTTATGAAATGGATGGACAAGAAAGCAGTGTGCCTTATTTCAACAATACATAATCCTGAAATGGTTCAAGTACAGAGTCATAAAAATGAGATAAGAAGAAAACCTAAAGCAGTTATGGAATATAACAACACAATGGGTGGTGTAGATCGATTGGACAAACATCTTACAAATTACCCTTTGATAAAAAAAGGGGGAGGGAAGAAGTATTACAAAAATATTCTTTCATCTATTGGACATATGTTTGTGCATAAGTTTTGTGTTGTCCAAAAAAAAATGGTGGAAAAGACTCTCATTTGCAGTTTAGAATGGACATTGTTGATTGCCTGATAGAAAAATATGGAGAAGTGTCAGGAAAGAAAGGCCGTCCTGGCACTTCAACCCAATCCAATGAGATTGACTGAAAGGCACTTCTTGGAAGTAATTGCACCAAGTGAAAAGAAGCTGAGACCTGCAAGAAAGTGCTATGTTTGTTCGCTGAAGAAAAATGACAACAGAAAAAGAATTAGAAAAGAAACACGATACTTTTGCCCGGACTGTGATGTTGGACTGTGCTTGACACCTTGTTTCAAACTGTATCATACCAAATTGGAATTGTAATCATAAAGAACTGTTACAATAAAGGAAATATATACTGGTAAGTTTGAAAATGTTTTTAATTATTTTTCATTTTTTTACATATATACCTGTAAAGTGCGCTTTCTCGTGCATCGTTAGTGCTCGAAAAAAGCAATAATTTGGGAATAACCTATGAACATTTAAAAGGACTTTAAATAGTTCATTTTCGTAATTACAACGTCTTTACTTGTAATTATCGTTTTATAAAAAAGAAAAATATTATTAACTGCAATAAAAAAAATTGACATTTTTTTGAACGATTTTGGAAAATAAATGAAACTGTTAAGTGGTTAAATACGCGGTTTGATCAATAGAAGTCGAATGCTCGAAGCCAATCATGTACACATTTTTCTCTTGCATTCAGTGAAGATCTTCCTTCTCCAAGCACTTCTTTGAGAGATTCAAAAAATTGTATTCTGAAAGTTACTGTAAGGAGGATGCTTGAGTATTGTTCAGCAAAATTTAGAATTTTTTTTTGTGCGTGTTTTTTGTGTTTGTGAGCGTTATATCAACCATATGAAGTCTCTCATTATTCTGGATCAGAAGCACATTATAGATTCTATTAGAACGTTCCTCGAATTGTTATTGTGCTTGTACAATAATACCTTGTACAATTATAATTTATTCCGAGAAATAAAATTCACGCTTTCATAACTTATTCTCTCTTTGTTACTTATTTACGAAACTCCAATTTGTATCATCAAGAATAAAGTCAAGAATTTGTTGAATATTCACTTCAGTTTGACTTGTTCTAGGTCGAAGACTATAAGTTAAATTTTAAACTTTTTCACGGCCTTTTTTTCTCTTTCTTTTTAAATGTCTTACCCCATTAGCATGCTGAATTCTTTGTTGAAATGGATATTCAATCTGTGCCAAATGCTTGTAAATTTAACAATTTTATTTATTATTAACATGTTTGGCAAAAAGAAAACATAAAAGTACAGGGTGCTGTAAAAAAACTCGGACAAATTTTTTGCCTCCCAGAATAGTTAAGGAATCTCCTTTTAATTGGTATTTTCATGTTTTTTTATCTAACACTTTAAAAATAAAACATTTTTAAATCTATTTCTTAGTTCATACTTTGATTTGTGTGTTTTTGATAATGTCGAGCAAAAGGTCTGTTATTTTAGAGTTGTTTCAGCAAGGAAAACGACAGTTCGCTTGCTGAATGTATCTCGGCAAACAGTGTCTGATGCAATCTGCCGTTTCAAAGAGCTTGGCAATGATGGGCGACGTCCAGAAAGTGGGTGAAAACGTACTGTAAACACTTCAAGAAATCTTAAGATCACCGAAAAGCGAGTCCAGAGAAATCCGAGGGTTTCCATGAGACGGATCGCTCGTGACATGGGAATAACTGACAGATCGGTAAGGCGAATAGCAAAAACGGAGCTTGGATTGAAGCCTTACAAGTTGCGAAAAGTTCAGCTTCTCACTGAGAAAAACAAACTCATACGGCTCCGAAAATGCTGAAAACTTTTGAGACGGGCCGCAAGTCAGCGATGGAAGAGATTCCTTCTCAATGATGAGAACTTTTTACGGTTCAACAAATTCATAACTCCCAAAACGACAGAATCTGGTGTGTGGACTCTCCAAGCACCTCGGCAATTGTTGAATATCGCCAATATCCAAAGTCGGTCATGGTCTGGAGTGGAATTTGTGCAAGTGGCAAAACACCTTTGGTTTTTGTGGAAGAGGGAGTTAAAATCTATCAAAAGTGTACTTCATTGAAGCTGTTGTACTTCCGTAGGACCAAAAGCATTTTGGAAATGCAAATTGGATGCTTCAACAGGATTGCACACCAGTTTGAAAGGCCGAAAAGAGACAAGAGTGCTGCAAGGTGAATTTTCCAGACGTGATATCATCTGAAGAATGACCACCCTACTCACCGGTTCTCATTTCCATGTATTACAGTATATGGTCCATTTTAGAGTCCAGGATTTGCACTAAACCGCATAAAACTTTGGACTTTCTAAAGCAATCCCTTCTGAGGGAATGGTGTATATTAAAGGTAAAATACTTGAGGTCCTTTGTTGACAATTTTTGCAAGCGTTTGCACCTCTACATTGATGCAAATGGCGGTCACTTTAAAAACAATTAAATTTATTTATTAGTACGATTGTACTCTTATTATTATTTATTAAATTCTGTTAATTTCTTAATTTTTTTATAATGTTATATAAAAAATTGTTCATTCGTGTTTTTTTGCCGCACCCAGTATGTTTGTTGAAGGATTAGTTACAGAGGAGTAACACTGATTTAATTTTAGTTACCAAGGATTAATGTCAGACATAATCTCGTACGTTTTCAAGGAGCTGTTTTAAAACTTCTCCCTCACACAACACAATACACCTGTTGCTATAACATATTGATTATAGAAGGTAAAAATGAAAGGAAATATTTTGAATGTATTTTTATTTTTATTGTTGAACTGAATGTTTTGCATACAGTAACTCTTATTTATAGAACCAAAACTCTAAATTGTTATTCAGAACTCCGTTATTTAAACTGCAATCGAATCCTTCAATTACTGTAATGCCCCTTTCAGTCATCGAAATTTGGTAATGATCATTTCAGTAATCAAATTACAAAGCGATTACCTTTCCAATTGTAAAAGCAGTTATTTTTCAGGAAAAAAATATTTATGTATTTTTTTTGGCCAATTATGTATTTTCACATTACATCCAAAGAGGAAAAAGAGTGATTCTAAAACAAAGCATTCAAATGTAATTATTTAACTAATAGTAATGATCGAAGGAAATAAATTTAAATAATACATGTTATACATGTATACTCAACATTTTCTTTTCATTACGTGTTCAGTCCGTAATTGCGACTGTATTTTGTTGCGAATGCCATCCGCCGACTGAGCACCTCCGCCAATGTTTTGATGTAACCCTCCGCTAGTAGTTTTAGCTTCGATCTTGGAACAGCGTGCGAATATCACCGTCTCGTAATAAATATAAATACAGTCCAAATATAGCATCGTTCTTGGAAAAAACTCGAACCAGCGTTCACGAACATTTGTTTAACACAACACTACATAATGTTTATAACTAAAATAAACTTAAATTTTAATTACTTTTAAAATAATTGTCACAAAAGTCGTGACACTTTCTGATTGTAATTTTCATATCGTAAATCAAATATTTAAGTAATAAATTGACTAATCATTTATTATATTTTAACAATTTGAAGAAACACGAGTGTTATTGACAACAAACCACGTTATTTGAAATCATGGTCAAGGCATGTAACTTACACTAGTATTCGAAACAAGCATGAAACTTGCACTAGTACTCGAAACATGCATGAAACTGGCATCCAATTCTCGAACCTTCTTCACCACATCAACGTTGGGACTTTTCTCTACGATAGATTCAATGTACATCAATCACTTTTCACTACAAGTTTTTGATGGCATTAGAACTCGAGCCTTATTAATCGAGAAAAGCAAAGCTCTCAATGAGTTCTCGACAATGACCACTCGGTTATGACCGAAACGAGGTTTGGAGAGAAGAGTGCAGTCCAGATGGAGTCTTCGCTACTAAACCGAGATCAAAATTACGAAGTCCATCACCAATAGCTCTCATATTGCAACTGAGTGTGATGTTAATAGTCACACACAATGAAGCTATTAAATGGGGGATTAAGCTAGTGGTTGATGGTACTAGTATCCCTTTGCGACAGCTTCGTTGGTTAACACAGAAATTATAGGAAAAACAACAGTGGAAATGCAATAAAAATAATTGAAAGATATTCAAATATTATATATATATATATATATATATATATATATATATATATATATATGGCAGGTTTGAAGAGTTTAGCTTCAAAATTAAGTAAGTAATAAATGAAAATAGAGCGAACTCTTTACCATCGCGTAAGGATTTGTGGGTAAATAAGCCTAAGCCTATTTAAAAGTGGAGCGAGCACTGACGAGAGAGAACGCATACTCAAAAAGGTTAAGCTGGTGACTCACCGAAGTGTTGTTTATTGTTCTACTCGGTTGCGCGCCAAAGGACCACCATGTTGAATTTCATGTGATTGAATCAAAATAAAGAAGTATTTTAAAGATGATGCCCTCTTATATATATATATATATACGAGCTGTATCCGGAAACTAAGTGCCTGACTTATGGGTTCTACCGAAACTGTAGTGGTTGTTTTGTAGTTCAACACTTGCGCATATGTATTTATGGTTGATTGTCAGTCCAGTGACACTGTTACAGCGATTGCGTTGTTTTTACACGTTTGAGTGAGGATTCAAAACGTTTAAGAGACGATTGCTGATCCCACCGACTGTGAAGTGCTTTCTGCAATCGTTTTTTCAACGCTAGGAATTTTAATCCAGTTGAAATTAATCATCAACATATAAAGGTTTATGGTAAAAAAGTAATTAATGTTAGAATTAGGAGAAAGGGGATTCGCGCGACAATTCAAAGATGGGTGCACCAATGTTCATTACGAAGCACAGAGGACGCGGCCTTCTGTTGTTAACGATGATTTGGTTGAAAAAGCAAATGAGAAAATTCGTGAAAACAGAACGGTTCTCAATAAGATTACTTTGTATAATGAGTTTCCAGAAATTTAAAAATCTGATAACTGGTGGAATCTTTTCTTTAAAGAGGGTATACAAGTTGGTTTCCAACAAGAAAAATGCCTGAACAATGGTGGTAACTGTAGAAAAATAGTTTCCGACATGCTCTTGCACGCAAAAATAAATTTTGTTTAGAAAAGAAATTTTTTATGCGTGTTTTTCCTAAGCATTACTTGGTTTCCAGACACGCTTCGTATATACATATATATACAAAAAAATAACGCTTTCATAAATCCAAAGACACCAAAAAGGAATATACTGCAAATAAGCCCATTCTAATGAAAGCAAATACACTTGCTGAAAATTCTAAATTGAAAGACTTGAATATTGTAAATCAACGTAGAATCAAAATTCAATCTTCAGCTGAACGAAGTGTTCAAATATGGTGCATAGATACAGCAAAAGCAAGTCATTTTGAGTAGATCGTATAATAGAAGCAAAAACTTTTTGTTGGTCCTTTAAAAAGGAAAATTATACAAATATTTTTAAGAATCACAGCATCATTCAAATAATTTAATGTAAGAAATCAACAGATTTGAATTGGGAAACTCTGCATATAAGAAAATTAAATCTGCCCAAACTAAAATGTCGATGACAGAGAAAAATTTTTTTTTCTTGATTTGAACAAAGGTCACCATTAATTGAACAAGGCAGAGACTAAAATTGTTATGAAATTTTTACAAAAATGCAATAAATACATAGGCAATCAATAAATTTAATATGTATGTATGTTCTTAAAAAATTATGGAAAATCAAGTCCCGAGCAATAAAACGGAAGAATTCCTAAATCTCGAATTTGCCTGTTTTGAGCATGGCTGCATTATTACTGCGAAGTATAAAAATTCATTATTATATTTCAATATATAGATATACTGGGAGATTCGCTACCAGACTTGCAGACTGCGAAATCACATTGGAATGCAGAGGTTGCAAATGCTGTTGTGAGCTGTGGAGCAAATAAGCAGAGAAAAGGAACAGAAACAGCAACACATTAATATGGGACAGTAAACATTTTATTGAAAGATTGTACTACAATAGTTGTGCGAAAGTGCATAGACTTCATCTTCTGGGGTCACATAAAGAGTACGGGGTATGAGACACCCGTTCCTTCAGTTGAAGACCTCATTGCTTGAATATCTGTAGCTGCTCAGAGGATAAGTGACATGCTAGGAATCTTCCAGAAAGTAAGGGTGGCCGCGATAGCCGAGTGGTATAGGTATCGGACCGTGGCTTGCTTTGTAACGGGATCGAGCCCAGTACCACTAAAGACTCGCCGTGTAGGGCAGCGACGCACGTTAAATCTGTCGAGAGCTGAAACGTCCTCCCGTTGGTGTGGTGTGGTAGTTAGGAGAGGGGGGTGCCAGCTCAGGTGTCGTCCACGTCACTTGACCATGGTTCAAAATTACGTGGTCCGTCGCCAAAAGCCCTCGTGTAGCTGAACAGTGCGACGTTAATATTCAATCAATCAATCAATCCAGAAAGTAAGGACTTCCATGCAGAGTCTCTATCCGGTCTGTGTCAAACGACTTCTGGACGTAATTTTGAAAACCTGTTATAGAACAACTTTTCAATAAAATGTTTTCTGTCCCATTAATGCGTTGCTGTTTCTGTTCTTTTTCTCTGCTTCTTTGCGCCATACCTCGCAACTACGGTTTTTGCGATTCAGGATTTACGAGTGATAACGAGTCGTCTCTATACTTCCTACACACCTTGAAAGTTTGGCAGAGAATCACCCTGTATATGCAGGTTACAATTCCAAAAAAGTTATTTTAATAATTTGGAATTTAAAAAGACGTTTTTTTAAATATAATAAATATATATTCCCAAATAATTTATAATCAACAATCCTAAGGCTGAATTTAGAAATTTAACTTTGTAAGTAGTAATTAGTTTTTAAATCTATAATAAAAATTAAGATTAGCATGCAACAGCGTTTCTCAAACAGTAGGGCGCTCCCTCTTGGGGGGGGCGTGGCAATCCTACAAGGGGAGGGGCGAGTATATAGAAAAGTCGCAAACAAAAGATTATTTAAAAAGGAAGCAAAACAAAACACAACTGACATAAAAGAAAAGAAAATACACATTTACATTGATATAATACACTTATAGATGTATCAGTATTGCACAATGTATTTCATAATTAAATTAACACTACTAAGTTAGGAACAAGTTTAATAATAACCACGGACTCTAATGGGCATGCCATAAAATTATATACAAAACTTAATACTTATCTGGATAATTTGTACGGTTTATAATTAAAGTCGTATTGTAGCTTTACGTCAAAGTATATTCCTATTGAATTCAATACATTGCTATTGTATAAAGGAAAAAAGACGATGAAAATTGGATTGCAAGTATAGAATGTTTGCAGGGTAAAACGTAATGTATAGAATATAATCAATTAGTCTTGTCATGGTATAAAAAAGATATTGATTTATAATTCTAAAAACGAAAAAGAAATCCTGTTTGTACCAATTTTCAAAGCAATAATACTAAAATTATACTGGAAAATTTTGTTTCCATTTATATCCTCGAATTATAACAAAAATGTTCTTGAATTTATGTGAATAATTCAATTAACATAATTAAAAACCCTTAAACACTCAATTCGGAGAAAGTACTTTTGATATATCAATTCATGAAAATCAAATGGGGTGCTTTTAAATTAAGATTTTAAGTTTCATTTAAAAAATTCTAAGAATTAATAATTACGCTGACTATATTTGAAACCAAGATTTTTAAAAAGCATGTAAATGAATATTATTTTTGGTTTGTAACATCTTTCCACTCACTTGCTGGATATTTGTTGGAGTGATTTCGTGAAAAGGGACGGGGATGTGTGTAACAGGAAATGACGTACCCCTTAATTGCAAGAATCTCTATATTAGAGCAGAGAAAATAAATTGCTTATCTACACACTAATCCTAAGACCAGTTTTAACCAGTCCAGTATGCCGCGAAAATCTGGGCACATGCAGCTAAAATTCATATTAATCAAATTGAAGTTTCTCAAAGCATCATTCTCCGACAAATATTAAAAGCCTGATGGATAAGGACCTCAGATCCGCGAGCAAAATGATGTCTATCAGACAATTTATCAAAAAATTAGCAACTAACTTCTTTCAAAAAATTGATAACTCTAATAATCTTTCGATCTTGGATAGTAAAAATATATCTCTGATTCTAATTTTAACAGACCCAATAATATATTGCTTCGGATCCTCTCTTCAATTAAAATTTTTAATTAAATTCATTTCACTCTTCTCACCCAAGTTAAAAGCTTTCTTTACCTCTTTCCCCGAGCCTTCGTAGCCTAGTGGTTATAGTAGCTGATTTGGAATGAAGCACTTCAGGTTCGTTTCCCAGGAACTTGCTATTTTCAAATTTACTTTAAATCACTTTAATTTTCCCTGGAAAATTATTTATTCAGATCACAAATTTAAATTTACACGTTCTTTCCTATTTTTCAAAATGTATTTTATTTTTTATTAGCTTTTAAAAAAGCTAATTTTCTGATTTTAAATCATTCAATGTTTCTCTCATTTCTACAACGACTGATTTCTAAGCTGCATTCCCATTGGTCAGGCCTCACCTCGCCCACCCACTGATTGAAATTTGTTTTTATTCTCAGTGCTTGCACTGTTTTTGAAGATATTTTTGTAGCACTTAAAGCATTTTAGTAGTTTTAAATTTTAATTTTTTACTCTCATATAAGTATATTTCACTTTTTAAGTATTTTTTTTATTAACAAAGGGCAAGAGCGAATTCGTCACAGTCCCTCAAGACCCTATAGATACGAGGTTATAGCTCGGAAAAACTAGATACTCTAGTCATCCACCCAATGATACTCTAAATCCACTTTGCACATACCAGCAAGTCTTAGACTTCACCCTGGATAAACTTGCGATCTTTACGCTTAATTGTCAAAGAGCTCACCAAACAGATTTCGACGACATTATTTCATAAAAATTTTCGTTATTCATGTTGTCAGAGATGTGGTTAGATAGTGACGAATGTGTTTCGATACCTGCCTGCGTACAGTTTAAACTACCGGGCCGCAGAACAGCTGGTGTTGCGATCTATCGCAAACACAAAAACTCACATGTTGTGACTCCTCATATGAACATTACTTCGTCAAACAAGTGGACTGGGTATTGTTAGTAACGATATTGGGGGACATATGTGCGGCAGAATGCTTATTTGAAAACAGACATACAGTGATTTTGGTGGTCGCATACATTTCTTGAAATCAAACGGTACAAAAAAATTAAAGATTTCCTGCATTTTGTACTTTTACCAATATACCGAAGGTGGTTCTGCTATTTTAAAGAAAACTATCACTCGCTTCCCCTGATTTTGAGTGGTGATTTTAACTTCAGTTTGCCAAAAGCTGAGCCTCTCATAGCTTCTTTGAATGATGAATTCAGGCTCGAAATGAGCACAAATCAAAATGTTTCGACAACTAACTGTGGTACTGTTATTGACGCTGTTTTTTTTCCAACGGTTTATAAATACTTAGAAATAACAAGTATATGTGTCATATTTTAGTTATCGTAAGTCTATTGTCTCCACTCTTCCCCAAATTGATCAAGAACAATTATTTTTGATAAAAAAATTGCATTACTCCTTGTGTTAATTAAATTAAATTTTCATTAAAGATATAATTATTCGATAGAAAATTATTTCCAATCATATCCAATTCATTTTTTTCAGAATATAAGTTATTATTGCGTATTTACTAAGATAACATGTCAGATGTTACACATCATATACGACTACTGTAAGGCTCGTTTCTTTATATATATATATATATATATATATATTTAGTGTCAATTGAGTTAGAATATACATATAAAATTGTTTTAAGAATGTTATTATAGCTAAAAATTATTTAAATGAAACTTTTGGCAATAGACGAAGAAAGAATGACATTTTAAAAGAATTCTGCCTTCATGAAAAATGCTTCTATGATAATATTTTGCATACATTATATAGCTAAGACTTCTCTGCATAGCCTGAATGAGGATCTTTGAAATATGTAAATCAAAAGAGAGGATTTATTCATGTTTTACTATATCAGAGTACAGAAAAAAGTTTATAAAAAATCACTAATTTTTATCTTATTTGACAGTAACTGAAAAGAAATGTGAATTTTTAAAAAGAATCCCGGTTCAAGCTCTGCAGAAATTTTTTTAGCTATATATAAAAATATGTTATCATTATATAGAAGCATTTTTTTTCATAAAAGAAGAATGTTTTGAAAATATGTCATTCTCTCTTCATTTTTCACTAAAATGTTTATTTTTTCTAGTAATAATATTCTTAAAATTTTATAAGTATTTTCTAATTAAACCGCACTAAGTATAAAAAAAATTCATTTATATGCTTTTTCAAAGTCACGATTTCGAACGAATTCAGTAGCTTTAACTTAAAAAAATTTAAAATGAAAAATATTTTTTTATTTTGTTGCTTGAAAAATTTAAGCAATAATATGCATGTAAATTACTATCAATAACTTAACTATTATATTTACTTACCAAACGTAGTTTTTAAAAACTTTTCTTTAGTCTGTAACAATAACTAATGGATTCCCCCTATCGATTTTTTTCTTTCATTCCTTTAAAGATTTTTTGAAAGAAATGCAGCCGTTTTACTCTATCTTAAAGATGTATTTTTTTTATCGAATTAGAATAGGTTTTAAACTCACCATTATATACAGTCTTCGTTATCAGTTGTTTAAATGGCGGTACACATTTTTGTAAAGCAGGAGAATTTATTATGCTAGAAAAAGTTAAATAGAGAGGATATAGTAATTATACTTATACTAAAAAAGCCGGAAGAAGACACCTTTTTTACTAAACATTTTAAATGTAAAGAAAAAGGTTTTTAACCCTTGAGTTGTAAAACTGTTGACTCTAATGGAATTTATGAGCGCTTAAGGATGATATCAAATGATCTATTCTCGCTGTAGAAGAAAGAAAAAACTTTTTTTTGTCAAATAAGATAAAACTAAATAAGTATTCCTCATTTTCGTTTAATCTCTCATTTTGAAATAAGTTATAAATTACGAATATTTCATATGCCTGAAAATAAAATAGTCTTTCTTCAAAAAGTTGCCACACATAACTTATTTACTTAATGTTTATTTGTCAAGTCTTCTATTAAAGCTAACTATTGATTCAAATACTAAAAAATGGCCACAAATCCCGAGCCAAAGAATTTTTAATCAAACCAGTACTTGACTTACGGTAGTGCTTCTTAAACTTTCAATATTTGCGACCCAATATTTAATAATAATTTTCATCCCCCCCAAGCAATAACAATATATTGAATTTAATTATATTATACTTTGATGCTAAGGCTATAATACGACTTAAACCTCTTAAGTGCTATTGGCTTATATAATCGTCCCCCTCAGACAAAATATTATTTTCCCGGCACGTATATATACGTCTTTCCAAAGAGTGTTAAATATATTACCATTTAATTTTTCAAATAAAAAAAGATAATTTTATTTTTCAGAACCTTAACAAATTGTTATCTTGCCCCAGTACTGGGGCAAGATTTGAACACTGAATAATGTTGAACATATTCTATCTTTTGAATATGTTACAGGGTTTAACAAATGATAACTGTGTTTTTAGATATTATAAAGCACCAAACTAAGCGTAATGCATTTGTAACGTAATGTTGAAGTATTTAGATGTGTAGCTAACAATAGTCACAAATAAAAATGCCATTTTCATAATTGGAACATTCCTCATGCCACCACTCTTGGGATTTACAGCATTGGATCCTTTCTTCTGTTGGAGGGTCACAATATTCCTCTTCACAAGCAGGACATCTTATAACACAATCCTTTGTAGTTGATGCAACTGGACTTTTTGGCCTGAATTTTATAGACTTAGGCCTACAAGAACTTAGTTTGAGTTTTTTTGCTCCCTTTTTAGTTTCACGAACTTCTCTTCTCTGTTTTCTTAAAGTTTCCCGTTCTTCCTTCTGCTTTTCCGTTTCTTCTAAAATTTCTTTGATGGGTGTGTTTGTTAGAATGCTTGAGCTCACTTTTTTGCTTTTTCTTTTTTTTCTCACATTGTGTTGCTTTAGGCAATGGTTTGAAATAAAAAGCACTAACAGACTTCTTGGTGCATTAGAACCAGCATTTACCGTTATTTCTGGTTCTTCTGGTGGAGAGGGGGTTATATGTTGAGTTTCTACTGCCAGGGTCTGAGGATTAGCACTATTATTCTCAGTTGCATCGCCAACACCATCATGGTCACCAGTTTTTGCAGCAGCAAAGTCACATTCGCTAATCCCAAGAGGATTATGAGACTCGATCCCCCATTCTTACAACATTTTAATGGCACTTTCAACTGCAGCTGCTTTAAAGTAAGCGGTGCTCAAAAGCTCACCAATATTTTTGTCTGTGATAGTTTGTCCTGGATGAGTGACCATAAAGTTGTCACATGTTTGGCTATAGTAGGTTTTTAAGGGGCCGAAAAATTGACACATCAAGGGGCGAGACGATGTGATGTGTGGAGTGGCAACCCAACCATGATGATGTTTTCTCTCTGCAATATAAGATAGCCTACAAGGTTATGTGAGTTTTTTTATTGTAAATAATCAAAAGAGCTGGAGATTCTTTGCTTGGTTTTACGTCAAGATAAAAATGATTCAAAAAAAGAGAAAAAGGATGCCCTTATTACTCCAACCGTTATCACTACAGTATCCTACAGTACCTGGCGGGGCTTTTCCTACAAGTTCAGGAAGTATTCGTTTTCTGGCAAAAATCAGAAAAGGTGGCAGGTAAAAGCCAGTAGCGCTAATGCAACAAATTATTGTTACATTCCTTCCTCTCTCTGCTGAAACAATTTTGGAAACACTTCTAGATCCTGTACGACTGACCATCATGGGTAGCTTATTAGGCACAGTGGGTAGACCTGACTCATCTGCATTGTAGGTTGAAGAAGCGGGAATTTGCATTTTCCCCGTTGCTCCCACAAAATGTCGAAAAACTTGTCTACACTTGGTTTATTGAAAACCAATGTTTTGGTAATCGATGTTGCTTTCAGTTTACGTGCACTAAATTTATGTTTCTTCATAAAATTGGCCAGCCAAACTTCTCCCGCCATCTTTGTATCATTGTTGAACGGATGCGAAATACCACATTCCTCAGCAAAGTCAAAAAACCAGTCTTCTACACTGTTTCTTTGTTAAGCCAAATAACATTACGTCCATTGCTGTGAAGTAGGATTTTAAATCTTCTTACTCTGCAGCACTGAAGAGTTCTTTAAATCTCTCTCCATGAACCGGCATCTCCTGAAACAAGCGTTTACAGGATTTAATAAAATGGACTACACAGTTAGTATAATAAATTCCAAAAGACGGGGCAAGGTGACGAGCTTGTCATCTTGCCCGGATTGCCTGTTTAAAAATATTCGTTTTCGTTGCCATGAAGGAAGGCGATTAATTGACTTTTATTCATGGTAATAGGTAGTATTTAATTTAAGTTACTCATAAATATTAAAGAAAAATGATATATCTTACCTGAATCTGTAGTAGAGCTTATTTACACATGCTGAAAAGTTATATCGGGGCAGTGGTAAACAATCAAAGCTTCACAACTAACACAAAAATGGTGATTTCAGCTTCTCTATACTATTGTTTTACGAACGGCCAATGTGAGAGCACAAATGCCGTGTAACACAATACAGAATTATTCTAAAATCATAGGATTAACTTTAAGAGCGTACAGCTTAATAAAAAACATCTTTTTCTTGAATAGGAATATATAGGGGTAAGTGATATATATATATATATATATATATAGAAACAAAAATACACAAAACATGAGATATGAAGGATAAAAACATTGTTTATTAATAACATCGTCAGTAAATCCTTTAAAATAGAAATGTTTACAGTAAATTTTCGCAATTAAAATATTATCTACATTAATACACTTTTAAATGCGTTGACAGAGGGATTGGCAAACAGTTCCTAAGGTACCAGAACATTGTCGCACGTCTCCAGTTCCAAAGGAAAATTGAGCGAAGAACTCCATGGTAGATATTTAGTAAATAAAAGCCTTTAGAAACTTCCCTAAGAAGCATGGCTCTTCACCATAAAAAACCCACACTGGATAAATCTGGCGATTGGGGTAGCCACTGGAATGGTCTCACCCTATCAATAGCATTCCAAACAAGTCAATTGAGGAAATAAACAGTACATTGAATATGTGTCTCCCTCTTTGGGGCTTGTTGTTGTTGATAATCCTCCAGTCTGATTGACAAGTTCCATTAGACCGTTGACTTTTAAATCGTAGAAGAATATCTGTATAGTTATTTTTCTAGTGATATCCATACATCTCATTAAGGGCTCAGGAGAAGCTTGATGATCTTGACTCTTTGCACAGATGAAGATCTTTTTGTTCTCTGAGAACGAGAGGCACCTGACGTGAGAGTGTAGTCTGGGAGCATCTGTCACACTTGAGGGCTAAATCCAGACTGAGTCTATTACTCGCATACCAATGATACTCCATGAAATTTCGAAATTTTTTCTGGCGGCATTTATTCTTAATTTTAATAGTGATGTGTTATTCCTGATTTTATTCTCCGAAAAACGGGAAATTTCGAACTATGTGCCAAATGGTAACAGTGGCAAGACTTCAATATTATATAATGTCAGTTATTCGAGTCTAGACCTAGACCTACCACTATACACCCTTATTGCTTATTTAATCTTAAGTTTGAGTCGTTTTTTTTTCTCAGATGCTTGTATATCACGAGCATTTATTTATTATGGCCTACCATCATACATCCTTATTGCTTATTTAGTCTAAAGTTTGAGTCGGGTTTTTTCTCGGATGCTTGTGTATCCCGAGCATTTATTTATTACGGCCTACCATCATACATCCTTATTGCTTATTTAGTCTAAAGTTTGAGTCGGGTTTTTTCTCGGATGCTTGTGTATCACGAGCATTTATTTATTACGGCCTACCACCATACATCCTTATTGCTTATTTAGTCTAAAGCAGGGGAACTAAACCTTTTTTTCTGCTGGGCCGCATACATATGTCAGCTATTTTACGCGGGCCGCAACATGAAGATAAATGATGAAGGGGGGATGAAACGCTTTAATACCAAGATAACATTGGAAATTTAAAATGAGGGAAATTGTTCAAAATAGTTTAACTTCTGTTTTGCTTTTTTTTAATTATCATCTTTTATATTTTTTATTTTTGTCACTAACTCTAAATAAGAAGCATTTAAGAAACACTATTTCACAATCTCTACATCAATAAACGGTTTCATATGAATACCAATAACATAACAAACTTCATAAGATGTCTTTGTTATCTCAATGTGATATTACCACTGACAAAACACTTTGTTGCTGTTACAAAGACTATTCAAGAAACTCTACTTATCACCTCTTGAAAAAGATCTTTGAGGAAAAGTGTCATTGATAGATTCTTGTTTATTGGTATTTTTTCAAATACAGCACTTTCGTGACAAATTAAACAATTATTGATCCATGTTTGTTTTTCACTACAAAATAGTCAACCTCCCAATCGTCTTGAAGCGATATATTTAACGAATATTTTTCGCTTGCAAAATATGAAAGATAGTTAAAAATTAGCTCCACCCATAAAATTGTCGCGACTTCTCTGTTATCTGTTGTCACTAACCGTAACCGTTCCAAATAGAAAAAGAATATCAATTCGTACTTGCACGACACGGACAGCAAAAAGCCAAAATAGATATATTTGATAAACTTATTCTTAACAAAGAATTTCTCACCAAATTTTTAATACAATTTTCTTAAATAAATAAATTTCTCAGAGCAATGGGCCATGGCCGGGCCCCTTAAAAAGGCTCGGTGGGCCGCAGGTTGAGTACCGCTGCTCTAAAGTCTAGGTCGTAGTAGCCTAAGGGGGAAGTTCACATTAACTCGTGGCTAGCAAGTCATGAGTTCGAGCTTTATGCCGCTGAAGTCCTGCCATGTAGAGGATGCCATTGCACGTTAAATCTATCGAGTCTCAAACGTCCTCCTATTGGTGTGGTGTGGAAGTTAGGAGAGAGGGTTCCAGCTCAGGTGTCGTCTCTTGACCATGATTCAAAATGACCTCGCCAATAGCCCTCGTTCCTCTTTACAGTGCGGCGTTAATTTCTAATTCTTGCTCACTCAATGTAGTCTGAGTCGGTCTGTGCTCAGGTTGATGAGATTGTGAGTTACGCACATTTTTTGTTACGGCCCTACACCCTTATTGCTTATTTTGTTTAAAGAAGGCAGTCAATCGAGTCGGTTTGTGCACAGGTTTAGGAGCATAAGAGTCAGATTGTGAGTTATTTGTTGTGGGTTACCATTTGAACAAGTACTTGACAACGTATTTTGCATACTGTCCACACAAGAGGTCCGTAGGTAGGCATTCTTTCACACGGAGGCCTTTGGGCTACTAGAAGTTTATGTACATCCCCATAACAATGCAATTGCAGCTGTAAAGCTTGCAGTTACTGTCGATGGTCATAATTTTGAGTATTTACTCTGATCTATAATTCAAGGGTTGATAATTTTGAATTTATTTAAGTTTTAAAATACAAACCTTGTTGTGAGCCGAATTCTACTTGAAGTCATGATGAGCCAACAGTGTAAAACGCAAAAGTGAGTTCAATGTGAAATAGAAAACTATGAATCTAAATAAGAAATTATATGAATAAGGTTGATTCATAAAGAAAGGGGAAACCTGCAAAGAATTTTTTTTATGCAATGGAATTATTCATTTTAAAAATGTTGTTTGGTGATTGTATCACTTAAAGTTTTTAAATCAAATCAAATTCGAAGTAAAAAGTGTATTTTTGTAATCAAATTAATAAAATAGAAATTATAGTCCTACACGTTCTTCAAATACAAATAAACATGAATGCATTTAATAGTATAGCTCTATTATTCACTCTTTTTATCTTAATTCCTGAAATCAAAACTTTACGAAGTTTCGCTAGATTGGTTATATTATGTTTTTAATGAACTTCTCTATTACAGTTTTATTTTTTTAACACATAAAATAATAAATATTTTCAATAGACTTTTCTCTGTTTCACCTCTTTTTGTTGTTTGAAAAGTTCAGTTGGGGCATGCTTAAGTAGGAGAAGATCATCATTTTCTATGGATGGACAATGAAGAATTTTTGTGATGAACAAATATACTTGTGGAAGAGCAAATATATTTGTATTGGAACTTTTTTATTCTGATTATAAATGTATTAAATAGTTATACAGATAATCTATTGGTTTGTAGCGGTTTCTTCTTAAGCCTGTAACATCCTCCTAACTTTTGTCTAGGGGTCATGTTACTGGGCAGGTTCTGTCCTCCGGATAAGCGCTACTTCAGGCTTGAACGTCTTGTATATATATATATATATACTGGTGAGCAAAAATTAAGGACGAAGTCGAAAAATTAGCATATCAGCTGAACGAAGAGGAAGAGCGGACAGAAAGACCAATCAGGAGATTAAGTAAGGTGATGTACGGTAGAACATGCGCAGATATGCAGGCAGACGTAATGGGGGAGTGTCTGAGTAGTATAAAGCATGTTGTCGGTGTAAGATCAGTATTTCTGGCAAAGAGATTGCACGCCGTATAGGAGTTAAAATCACACCGAGTTGCTGCCTCAGCGAGAAATGGCGAAAAATCAATCTGTTAGACGACATCTGGATGCTTTTACCCGAGGTCGAATCATTGGGAAGTTGGAGGAAGGCCGCAGTGTGACAAGTGTGGCTGCAGAGTTCGGAATTGCTCACAGTATCGTTTCACGACTTTGGAGACAATTTCAAACTACAGGAACAGCTATCCGGGGGTTCAGTAGTGGTCGTCCACGAGGAACCACACCCGCAGATGACCAGTACATTGTCTTACAGGCCAGAAGAAACATACGGCAGACAGTGGGAGAAATCGCTAGACACACGACACAGGCGACTGGACGACCGATATCGCGTTTTACCGTGGCCAGAAGACTGCACGGTGGTGGACTGTTTGCACGACGCCCTGTACGGTGTGTACCTTTAACGCCTGCCCATCGGAGAAGGCGTTCTCTGTGGTGCCGGGAACACCGGAATTGGAGAGACAATGAATGGGGACGAGTACTCTTTACAGATGATAGCAGATTCAGTTTGAGTAGCGATTCTCATCGCATATTCATCTGGAGAGAGCGGGGAAGCCGCAATCATTCCTCGAACATCATTGAAAGGGACAGGTATGGAGGTCGCGGTGTTCTCGTTTGGGGAGGCATCATGCTTGGTAGTCGTACAGACCTTCACATCTTCGACGCAGGTTCAGTCAACGGGACCCGTTATTGTAACGAGATTCTTCTTCCATATGTGCGTCTTTTTAGAGGCGCTATGGGTCTGCAGTTCCTTTTCATGGACGACAATGCACCATGTCATCGCACAGTAGCTGCCGAACAGCTCTTAGAGAGTGAGGATATTGAACGTATGGATTGGCTGGCACGATCTCCGGATCTCAATCCCATCGAGCATGTATGGGATTTTCTAGGCAGACGCTTGGCAGCTCGTACCTTACCTCCAGTAACGATTCGGGAGCTTCGATTGGCGCTGCAAGACGAATGGGCAGAAATGCCCCAACAACTCATTGACACCCTCATTCTCAGCATGGGCAGACGCTGTGAAAACTGCCTAGCAGTCAGGGGAGATCATATCCCCTACTAAAGACCGGATGTTTCTTGCTGGACACCCATCACAGGGATGTTTCGGTCTTCAGTCGCATTGCGCTCCATGCTACTTTTTCAATCAAGCTTCTTTTTATCCCTCTGATTTCTTTTTTAGTAAGTGTTGCTTACATTACACATGTCCTTACGTATTGGGGATCTTACGGTATTAAATGTGTTGATTTGGAAAGCTTTTGTACAAAGTTATATTGAAAAAACCGTCTCGTCCTTATTTTTTGCACACCACTGTATATCTATATATAGCCTTATTCTCTACAAACAAGAGATTACATCCAAGAATCACATTCGAAAAACACATAGACAGTGTAGGAAAATCACACAATGAAGGACACATGAGCAACCGAGATTAAAAATTATAAAATGAGTGCTGCAGTATTATAAACATTGCTGACTTAGGGCAACTAATATATAAAATAATTTATGTAAAAGTGGGGCTGAACATGTTTTTTGGCCAGCCAACCTTCCCCCTTTATGTAAATAATATTGAGCAAAAACCTATTGAAAGTAATGGATAGGAATATCTAAATCCATTACAAGATAGAGGTAACTTACCTAAAAATTGCACTTAAAAATGCTGAGCCTGTGCTAAATCTGAGTGCAATAAATAAGTTATTGCCAGATTCTGGACCCTAATGCAGATTTAAATCATGTGAATGGCTGAAATGTAGCACTTAACAAAAGCGTAAAAAGAATGGAAATAAAAATTATTAAGAGAGTTACAAATTACCATAACTTTAGAAACACTAGAGTATGTATGAATAAAATAATAATAAGTAATTTTATCTAATATTAGAATATAGAGGTAACTATAACTATGAAATATGTAAGTTTATAGTAATAAACTATTATCAATCTCAGAATTTTTAATCCTTTCTATTTGGAATAACTTTATTCATATAACTCTTAGTACAATTAATTAGGTATTTCTGATTTAAGCAATATTTAGTAAAATGTTTATAGTTATTTATTATTTTTGATTTTTTTGACACCAGAAATTTATTACGTTGTATACAATTAATAACAATATTTCCGAATATAGAAACGTGTACATTAGTGTCCCAATGAGGAACTTTTATAATATTGAAATTAAAATCTTCTCTTTTATCATAAATATTAGAAACTATTACATTATCTTTTAATTTGATATGCATGTCAAAAAATTTGGTTCATTGTTGTTACTATTTGTCTGTATTCAATTAAGATATTGTGGATGAAAATTAATGTTAGTTATAAAAGTGACTTGTTTGCCAGAAATGATTATGTCATCTATATAACGATAAATATATTTAGAATTATTAATGTAACTACTTTCAAAATAATGTAAGCATAAATTTGCAAGACAGTTGCTCGCAGGGCCACCTTGTAGCAAACCTTTATTCTGCAGATAATAGTTACCCTTATGATATATATCGTTCTCTTTAAGTACAAACCTAAGTAGTGAACCAAATCTATCATAATTAACATTATTAAATAAATTATCATTATGTAAATTTACAAGCATATTAATCAAATCATCAATATTAATAGAGTTAAAAAGCTCTTAAAAATCTAAACTATAGAGTGAATAAATCTTTTTATCTTTCATTTGTTCAATAAGTGATTTACTATTTTTAAGAATAGTTGTGCATTTTTAAGATTATTTATTGTATTATGTAATATTTCTCTCTCTCTCTCATGGATAATTTTGCCTGTTTTGCTAATATATGTGTAAAATCCCTTTGTAACTGTCCTAAATTTGACTGGGTCTTTATGAAATTTAGGAGTAAGATATATATGTGGAAATTTAAAATTATTATTCATTTAAATTCTTAATTGTTTATGAAAAGCCAAAATTCAATTATTTATTTCTCTATCAGAAACAGATGACTTAATAAAAGCTGTATTGTTATCAAAATAATTGTTGATCATTAATTTATAATAGTATTTACATATGAAGGCAATATTTCCTGGCACTTTATCAACATAAACTAAAACAATTTTTTAATCTGATGTTTAATATTATTAAAAAAGTTTTTATTATCTGAACCAAAGTTATATTTATTAAGCCGTTGTGTAATATTACTTTTGAATTCTGTGAAGGCCTCTATACGCATACTATATTTAATAGCTATTTTGTACATAAATTGCTCAATATCATTATGTAATTGATTTTTTATAATTTTTTATTATTCGAAATCATTAATCTAAAAACAGTACCTTTATTCATTATATTTCTAAAATTATTGTCTTTTACAATATTGAGGTCACCAGTAACAACATGTTTGTGATGTTTATCAATGAATTCTTTAAATTCATTACATTTATATATTAAGTTAAATTACTTTATAGGCACATTATAGTTAAAAATTGATCTGCCTATTTTTTTATTGTATTTAAAGGCTTTTTTAATAGTAATATTTTGTATTGGAAAATATGACATGTGTTTATTAAAAATGTAAGAAAAATTAATGTTATCATATGATTTATTCATATGTAAAAGAGAGAGTGTACAATATTCTATTTGATAATCCTTATTTACATTAACTTTTATATTATGCTTGTGTTTCAAAAATTTGTGAATGTCCTTTATAATATGCAAAGCATGGCAATCTTTAATTTTATGTGAAATTAGTACATCTTCTGTAATACATAATTCTGTCTTACTGAGTCCAATCATAAAATATTTAATGTGTTTTATGTTAAAATTGTTATCAAAGCTATTACAAATATCTATAATACTATCTATAAGGACTTTTTTGTCTCTACTTAATCTTTTAGTTCTGGCCCCTCTAGTTTTTCTTTTATTAGATATTATATTAATCCCATTATTGTAATAATAATCTTGAGAATTTTGTTTAATTGCATTTAGAATATTTTTTCCTTGATATATATATAATACATTTAGTCCATAAGGATAAACTGCATTATAATATTTAAAATATAGTAATTTTCCTACCACATAATCTTTCTTTAATATTAGGAACAACTTTAATAATAATGAGTGAAACATTTTGAAAACCATGTGTACTAAAGAGTCTTATTTCTATTTTATTTGAATTTTTAATACTATTGAGAGAAGTATTTAGTATCTGACCCCTATGTTGATTAATTCTAATATTAATTTTATTATTTATCTGACCAATGTATTTAAATTGGCATTTATTACATGTCATTAAGTAAATACAGTTATATGTTTTACAGTAGGTAAACTTAGAATCCCCTCTTTGATTTGATCATTATGGATCATTTTACAAGTTTTACATCTTTTGTCACTACATCTTTTGTAAAAAGGAATTTTACCATTGCCAAATTTACTATTTTGAAGCTTATCTAAGTATCTATTACATTAGTAAGCATTAGAGTTATTTGAAACTTTATTGCAATGCAAAAAAATCTTTTTTAGAATTCCTTAAGTATTCCTTATTCTAGAATACTCTAGTATTATATGTATTAAAAAGTCTCGTAGAATCTCTACAATGACCTGCATTCAAAACTTTGTCATATCTACTGTGTTCATCATGTCTGTAGTATATACTGTTAAAATACTAGCCTAACAGATTATAAGATACTACCAATTATTGTAATATGAATTGCTAAAAACATAAACTAACTAATTAGTCTACCAATAAAGCAAAATAAAAATAGTTAATGGTTATTTTCTATCGATGCTACAAATACCATTATAATGTACCAGCGAGCAAAGACAGAGTATATTTACTGAGCCTAGTTGCCAGTCACGAAATTTATAAATTTAAAATTATTCATATTAGTGTAGAATTTTTTTATTAAGTATCTAGTAATTATATAATGAACTTAATATCTATAGCAAAACATTCACTACAGTTATAAAGAGATAATATCTAAAATTTATACCATAAAAATGTACATGAAAAAATTGAAATATAAAATGTAATATAAAAAAGTAAGTGTTTTGAAAAATAATGAAAATTAAAAAACTGAAATATAAAACTGGATTAACACATATTTTTAGAAAAGTACTAATTATACACATAACATAGAAAAATATATTTACAAATTGAAATAAAAAAATATATATACTTAACATAGAAATAACATTTTTACACCTTCATCATAAAAATATAATAAAAACAATACTCCAAAAGAAACATGAATTACATAAAACTTAAAATCTACAATATTTTCACCTCTATAGTAATAAAAGTTCAATATTCTAATTACACATTAATAACACTAAAAAGCATATAAACATATAAAGATTAACAATAATTAAATTAATACATACCTTTTTTTTAAGTGCATTAATGACTTTTAAAAAACAAAAACAAAAATCCGGAATTACTTATAGAAATAAGAAAAGAGAATTATAATGAAAAAATAGTCAAAAATTTATCCTGTTAGATAAAAATATTTGACTATGAGCATTAGCTACATAATTACAGGATCTTAAAAAAAGACCTAAAATTCATGTCAAAATTCTAACATACATAGACGCAATGCAGCCACAAAATATGTGAGAATCTATAGTCTTATTCTCTATAAACAAGAGATAACATCCAAAACAATCACAACATCCCACAATCTCTCAACAATATATATATATTATATATATAACTCAAACTGTTACTTTTATTAGTTATGTATTGTAGAATGTGTGTTTAAAATAAAAAAGCATGCAGAACAAACTTTCCAAAACCATACATTAATCGTCTTAAGTTTGTTGCAAGAGAAAATCACATAAGATCTTTCAGTTAAAAGGAAATTTATAGAAGATGTGCAAGCAAATAATACTAGCACAGGAATTCAGCGCTATTTCTTCCTAGTCGTTAATGTGTTGCTTCGAAATGCCTTGCTGGTAAACTATTTTTCTATTTTATCCTATTTAAAAAAAAAGTGAAGGGAAAAAATGTTCAGTTTAGAAAAAAGAGGCTTCAAGAAGCAAGAATGCTTACACAAGAATCAACATAAATAGCTCAATCTAATGTAAAAATATTCAGAAATTTTTGGATTTTTGATTTCAGC
>BMAU01000522.1:0-161494 GCA_019973935.1 Trichonephila clavipes | reverse complement strand
TAAATGAAAGTAGCCCGAGGAAAACAATTTAATATGTTCCTTTTAGTTATTAATGTTATTTATATTGGTATGTTATAAAGTATCTTATCACAGAAAAAGTCCTTGGAAGTGCTTTTTCATCATTGAATGATTTTGTATCAATCATCTTAAGTTTCTCTTTTTTTCTTAATTAAATTTTCATCCAAAAATAATAATGCATTATCAACAAGATCCGTGCTTCTAAATTTTAAGGTACTTGGTACTGATGTATTAACGTCACCATTGAAACCATTTGCACCATGTGAATCGCACCATGATATCAAAACAACAAAGATTCTTATGTATTTCATTTGAAGAAAAAAGGTTTTTTGTGGCATGATTTTGGCTACGGTGATGATAATACTTAAAGTACCAGGTACTTACATACTAACATCACCTCAGCCAAATTTGTGCCATGCAAATCTTGGCATTTCCCACTAAGATCTGATTGGTTGAATTTCAATTGAAAAAACATTTTAAGCTTTTTTTTTGTGGTTATTTTGTTATGGTTTTGATTCACTTGGCGCAAATTTTGCTTCAGTGATGCTAATACACAAACACCAATTTTAGTTTTTAAATTTTGTGCATTTTTGTATCATGAAACATATCCTCTAACTTTTTTCAGCAGTCTTTCCACAAATAATTTTTCTTTTTGTTAGATTATCTATATTTCTCTTTTTAAAGATACATTAATAAAAATTTTTTTCCTCATTAGGTGGCTACAGCAGTGAACTTTTTATTGAATCCTGAGGTGAAACGCAAACCAGATAATACCAAAGTTGCTTTTCTTATTAAAAAAGGTTTGTTTTAATTGTATGAGAGTAATATCTGTTTTTTTATAGCATGGTTTTGTGTATGCGGTAGTGTTGATTATTGTTGGTTGTTGATGAGGGCAATCATTTCTTCTACTTTTTTGAAAAAGTTGAATTTTTATTCCATTATAGTCACCTAAAATTGTGAATTATATTAAAACCCCACATTTTAGTTGAAGTGTAGAATAAGCTACCAGCACTTATGCATTAGCCTTACCGCAGCAAAATTTGTGCCACGTAAATCACACAGTATCAAAACAAAAAAATTCTTAAGTGTTTTATTTGAAAAAAAATCAGTCATAGATTTTAGTGGAATGTTGAAAAACTTTTAAGATTTTGGCTTGGAGATTTATTGCAAATTTATGATATATATATATATTTAGTTTGTCTTTGGTTATTTTTCGTTATTTGTATAACTGAAATATGTCTCATTTACATTCCTTCTCTTAAAGAATTTTAAGAATGCAAGGGAAAAATACCTGTGATACAATGATGCATTTCTACAGGTTTGATTTCAATTAGTATTTAATGTTCAGTTTGCCAAAATTACAAGCATCTGATTGAGGAGAAAAATTTAAGTGATGATTATATTTAAAAATACAACAAAAGAGGAATAAATGGAACTAATATGATATAGGAGTGTGATTTTGTGTAATTCTTTAATCACGCCAAACAGAACTTGTAGAAAGATATGAAATCCAAGAAGTCGACCCAGCAGGAACAAATCATCAGGAAAATCATTTTAAGGAACTGTTTGGAAATATATTGAAATTTATTTATTTTAAAGAATATAGGAATAGATTGAAAGTAACCGATACCAATACAGTAGAACCTGTTTTTGTGCAGTCTTTTTTTTTTGCAATTTTTTATGTGCAATTTCTTTTTTTATGCGGTGTATGAATTTCAATGGCTTTGACACCACTGTAATGTTTTATGTCTATTTACTAGTGGCATAACAGAGAATGTTGGACCCCCAAAAGTCAGGTTTCACCTTTAATATTTTATAAATTGTGTAAATTAAATACGTATTTAGCATTAGTCAAGTCAAGGCGCTTAGGCCCTTAGAGTCCCTCACCGTGGCAGGACTCAATGGCTTCGGCTCCACTTTAATGTTTTCATTTACCAGTTTTCTGTTACCAGTTCTGTATTTACCGGTGTTGTAATGGAGAATGTTTGGACCCCTTCTGAAAGATTTTGGACTTTTTAATATTTTATTATTGTATTTTATTTTTATATAAATTGGATAAATACGTATTTAGTGTAAGTCAAGCTTTGAGCCCCTGGAGTACTTTCCCCCGTGATGCAGGGGTGTACGTTACACCACTGAAATCTAGACACTTCAAGACACTCTGTTCATTTGTTATAAACAGTCTCCCGACAATGCGCATTCAGTTGCTTTCTCTCAACGCTCTAGCAGCCCGTGCTTGATTGAAGACGAAACAGAACTAGTTTGATATTGGGGGTAATAGCTCCAAGTGCTGCTTGGTGTCATCTTTATCACGCCAAGCAGCGTTTCTTGTTGCTGGAATGAAATCGGATATGGCGGCCTCTAGCGGTAATTTAATGATACACAATAATTTTAAAGAATTATTTTGAAATACATTGAAATATTTCAAAATTGAATTTGAGATTGAGAATAACCAAGATCACACACACAAATCAATAAATAATGAATAATAATATTATGTAATAAAAAGTAACTTGTACTTATAATAGTATTATAAGCAGCACGTAACAACTTATAATATTATTTTATCGTAATTATATATAATATTCATATAGCACGATTTTATAACAGTTATTGGAAATAATCATATAATATAATTAAATAGTAAGTATAAAAAAGAATAATCGTCAAATTGTAAAAAAATAAAAATAATGCATAAGATTACTCATATTACATAATTATAAATAACATAAGAATAGCTATAAATAAGCAACAGAAATAGTTATAAATAAGGTAATAATTATAAATAAATAACAATAATAATTGTAAATAAATAACAGTAATTTTAAACAAGTAACAATATTAATAATAAATAACAAAATATGTAATATTTATACATAAATGCTAAAAGAAACAATTATAAATAACGAATAATATATTGTTACGAATTTTGTGTAAATAATTTGTATTCGAGTGTTTAATGCATTTATTTTACTCTGTTACATTTATTTCATGTTAAAATTGTACTACTCGCAAGCAATGCCTCCCCTTTATGTTATAATGACGATTCAATGAGAACTACGCGGTAGAGCCAAGTTGGCGGTTAATTTGGTTTTCGTTATCCTCTGAATTATTTTAGAAAGTAGTAATCTCTCCACTAGTGTCACATTCAATGATACAAGCAGTTATATTTCTGGAAGTTTCTGTTGCGCCTATAAATAAAGATGTACGTCGATCAGTCTGATTTCAACCAGTGATGAGTGAACATAGTTTTGACTAGCGATTAGCTCGGCTGTGCTTGTGACTTACGTGTATTTTTTAAACCCTGAAGATTGTGTTTGATTGCCGTTGAAGATGTGAAGACCTTCGGAAATTTACTCTGTAAATATCGTTGCTGAATCCTGTATTTAAAGGATTAGATTTTTGATAATAAATTTGCATCGCTCTTAAAGAATTGTTTATTTCTTTGTTTTGAATTAATCCGGATCTATGTAACAGTTTGATGTCAGAGGTGGGCTTTTATGACAATAACAAGAGAGATGGATGAGAAATTGAAGGCTCTGTTGGAAGGCATCAATGCCTTGAAAAGTGGGCAAAGAGAGACTAAGGAGAGAATGGAGCAAGGCCAACAAGAAATGCAGAAAGGTCTGGATGATACTACTAAGAATGAGTTAAAGGAGAGAATGGAGAATGCTCTTGAAAAGAAAATCAACAATGTCGAGGAGAAAATCAATAGTGTGGAAGAGAAAATAGCATTGAAAGTTGAAGAAAAGAAAGTGGAAAAGGAGATTGCTATATCTGAAGAGAAAATAGAAATTGTTAAAGAGAAAGTTGAAGAAAGAATTGAAGTGGCCGGAAATTTTAGCCGTATGTCACAGAGAGTGGAAAATCTTGAAAAGAAGCTTCTAGCTTCCAGGAATGCGACGAACGAAATCAAGTTTGTCCCTGCTGCTCCAGTACATGTGCCTTAGTGCCTCTGAATGCCTCACCAGTGTCAGTAAAACTGTAAGAAAAAAATATTCTAGTACTCACTCATTTTAGAAATATCCATATTCGAAAATTGCACAGAATTAAACAGAAGACGCAAACACTAGAAAAATTACACTGAAAATCTTAAAATTTTTAAAGAAATTGTCTGAAATTAAAAGGGTTACAGTGGGGGAAAACAAATAAAAGTTATTTCTAATATACGTTATCCCCATGGCAATCACATCGTCAGAGGATAAAAATATTAAGGTAACCATATTGTAATGTTATCGCCCATCTTGGCGCTATTACCCCCGATATCAAGTTAGCACCGATGAAACTTTCAATGACAGTGACATTATGAATAATTTGATAGATTATGAAAACGGACAAGAAGAACCGGATTCTTTGAGAGCAGATAATATGCAGGGGTCCAGCTTTCCAACAAATTGGAAAAGCATTTTCTTAATATATATACCAGTTAAGAAAGGAGTATAATATTCCAAAATGGCTTCAATTGTGTATATCTGGCTATCGTGACATTTACAAGCACCTGACCTTCGACCCAAAACTTATCTCTTACTTTATGTTGCCAAAAAGTAAATCACAATTGAAATTGTACCTTCAAGTGACGAAAGTGATTTTGAACTTATTCATTACAGGGCTTTGGATTACGATGAGTAGCAATGAATTATGTATTGCGGTTTGAAAACTTATCTGTGTATACAATAAGAAACTATATGTTTTTAAAATGTTTCCATGTGTAATATTTAATTTGTTTGGAAGTATTCTTACATAAATTTCATGAATAATTGGCATATTTTATAAATGTGCCTTTTTTATGTGGTTCCTATCTACCACATAAAAAAGTTTTTTGTAGTATTTCCACGAATTAGTTCATTATATGTTATGAAATTATATTTATGAAAATTTTGAATATTTTTTTGTGCATCTTTTTTATGCAGATTCTATCTCCTGCGCAAAAACAAGTTCAACTGTATAATATAATATTAAAATTGATGTTTGTATATATGAAATTGCTTCACTTCAAAACCGTTCAACCGATCTATTGCATGTCATGGCTAAATTCTAAACATAGTTTGACAAGTTGTGGATAACTTACATGACATCACAATGTTGTCAATAATCCAGGAATATAGTATTACTTGTGTGTGTGTGAACGGCAAGCGATGTGGGCATTTCAAAATGTGCCGCCATTTACTACATGTAAACAAACCCGAAAAATGAGTGGAGTTTAGAAACAGCTTTTGCTGATGGCAGCTAGCGTTAAAGATCCGGTTGCCACTTGTGACGTCACGATTCTATCTGGCCACTCAGGAGTTTTTTAATAATTTGTATCACTTGTTGTGGAAGTAATACAACATGCTAATTATATTAATGTATATAAATACAGATTCCTACTGTTGTGTACTCAGTAACAGTTGGATGTTTCCTAGCAAGTAGCTGACTCCATACTGTACTCAAATGTTTTTGAGCAAGTGGATCAGTTAGAGTGTATTTAACTGTTTTTCATTTTTAAAATGTCACTGTAAATTTTATCTTTTTGCATTGTCTTCAATAAACATGTTTAAGAAATTCTCGTCTTCCATGAAAAAGTCCTCCACATCTGTTATTTAATTTTAGGATCCACTGTTCATAGCTCTGCTAGTTAGTTTTCACATTTTAATGTTAGAAGTGTAGAACTTAAGATGATAGGAAAGCACGATCACTATGAAAATTGACATGTATATGTATTTTTTGGGGGAGAAAGTTTTTGTGCTATCCTCTTTGTTGCAGCTTCCCACCAGGTGGGGCTACATCATATCAACTTCTGCACCGCCAAGTTGCCAACATGGTCACCAAAAATGATGCAAACTTGGCTCTATCACTAGCATTTCACTATGTTTCCATTGAATCTCCATTATAATGTAAGAAACAGTGTTGTTTGCGAATCTTACAATTTTAATATAAAATAAATACAACAGAAAGTAATATTAACATATTACACATCCAGATATAAGTTATTTACATTATTTTAAGCATTCATTACACAAAATTTGTAAAAATGTGTTACTTGTGTTTATCAGCTTTGGAAGGTCTTTTCAAAAATCGACCCACAAGAAAGTTATGAGGCATTATAAATAAAAAAAAATAATTTTTATTGACTATTAGATCTACAGACTTGTTCAGCTGGTAAATGCAAAAAGCTTTCTTTCCCCTTTTTTTTTTTGTTTAATTTGCAATTTACGTAAAATTAACTCATTAAAAACTTCTTTATCCTTCAATCTGTATTGTTTAATTTTTCAATTCGGGAAGAGTGGGTATACCAGCTAGTATAATATATAATAATAATCATATAATATAATTTAATAGAAATTATTATTTCATATTATATGGATATTGTATTAAGATAAAATATTCATATAATATGATAATAAGGTGCTAATTCGATTTTAGGGTGCTATGTGCAAAGTTGTTTATGTTCGCCAAGACAGGCGATAACATTACAGCATGGTTACCTTGATATTTTTATCATCTGGTAATGTGGTTGCCATTGGGATAATATATATTAGAATTAATTTTTTTTCCTTGGTACCCTATTAATTTCGTACGATTTTTATTCGATTTAGAATATTTAACCATTACCACTGCATTTACTCTTCAAGACAGCTGCTTTAATCTTCTGTTGTATTTTGTGCTATTTTCGAATATGGATATTTCTAATATGTCTAAAATATCCGGTTGAGTACCTGGATATTTTTTTAAAAAAAACTTTAAAGCATGTGCTTTAATTATTGGTGCACATCTTAGTTTTAAACTTTGTTTTAATTTTTAATAATACATTTTTAAAAATTCTTTTTTTGATGCAATTCATTAAAGAAACTCACAGTTTTGGGAATATTCCAAGTTATCACAGCACTTTTTGATTTATATTTGTTATTAATTTTAATATAATTTATGTAATATTATTTTATTTATAATATAAAAATGCAATTATTATTGTTTATTTATAATTATATTCTATTATGAGTCTTCTTATATGTAATTATTATTATACTATATTATTGTAATTATATTACAATATGGTTATTCTTTTCTATAATTACTATTAAATTATATATGATTTTTATAGATAATTATTATTACATTATTATATATAATTACTATTACATTTATTATACAATTGTTATTATGTATTACATAGCATTATTATTAGTACCGTATTTTCTTGTATATAATCCGTGGATATTGTACGCCGCTGCGGATTATCTGAGAAAAAACATTCTCCATCAGAAAAGTGAACAATAAAGTTTTGGAAGAAATGCTGTTTATGTTTTATAAAATAAATAACAGATGGCGCTTTCATGACTCGGATGACGTATTTCAGCTATAACTAGTTTTTGTCCAATTACATTCAAAAACGAATTCGATTCCTCGGAAGGAAAAAATAGTTATTAGTCGCTGGCGCCATTTCCAATTTTCTCTCTTGACTAGAGCTATTAAGTCCTTCGAAAGTTTTCATCAAGTTGAAGCGAAAATGTTAAGTTACACTACAAACTTAAAAGGCTACCAAAATCGGGAAGCTTCAAGGTTTTTCAACGTTGACAAATTGAATATTCGTTTGTGGAGAAAAACAAGACAAACTTCGAAAATTATGATTGACGTTAAAGTGCCGATCATTTTGGTAAACCTCACTGGCCAGAATTAGAGGAAGAAATAAATAAAAGGATTTTAAAAGAAAGAGACAGTGGGGAAGCAGTCTCGATCTAAATTTTTTTGCTGTTAACTTGCTAAATTAAAAAAATGAAAGATTTTTTCTGCATGGAATGTTTTGTTTAACAACTCAAAACATAGATGGCAGTAGCAAAGAATTTTTTTGTTTTATTGAGATTATCGTAAAAAATATTATAATACTTATTTGAAAAGACATTTCGTAATAAATTTTTTTTCCTGTACAATTTCTTACTTCTATTTTCAATTATATTGTGTATTTTTTGTCTTTATGGCATTCATTATCGGCAGTTTATATTTTGGATTATTCGGCCTAAAAACTGCCGCGGATTATACGTTGTTTTTTTTTTACTCGAAAAAAGGCTTTGCGGATAATACGCCGCTGCGGATTATATACAGGAAAATACGTTAATTATAATTCTTAATATGTAATATTGATATTCACTATTGATTGATTTTGATTATATTCAATCTATTTCTATATTCCTTTGAAATATATTTTAATGTATTTCAAAACAACTCTTTCAAATTATTTTCCTGATGATTGTTACAGGTCTTAGATTTCATTCCTGTTACAACAAGTGCTGCTTGGTGTGTAGCATCCCAATATCAAATTAGTTCCGATAATAATCATGTAATATAATTTAATAATAATTATAAAAAAGAATAATCACATAATGTAATATAATAATAGTTATATGTAATAATACTCATCTAATAGAATAGTTATAAATAAATAACATAATATGTAATATTTATAAATAAATAATATAATTATATTAATTTATAATTAATAATGAATATCTATTAAAAAGTGTTAATAACTTGCAATATTCCAAAATCTGCGAGTTTCTGTAATGAATTTGCATTGATCAAAAATTGAATTGAACAAGAGTTACCATTTTAAAAATTCATTATTAAAAAGTAAAATAAAGTTTAAAAGTGAGATGTGTACCAATAATTAAAAGCACAGGCTTCATAGTCTTTTAAAAAAATATCCTGGTAACTCACTAATGATATTAGAAATATCCATATTCTAAAATAGTTCAAAATACAATAGAAACCTAAAGCATATATTTGGCTTGAAGATTGCAACAAAAATGTTTGCATTTTGTAAGAAATTGGATTCAAATCATCTGAAATTCATAGTTACCACAGAAAGAAAACCAATAAAAATTAACTCTAATATACATTTTCCCCATGGCAACTATATTGTAATGTTATGGCCCATCTTGGCGAACATAAACAGCAACTTGGTGCATAGCACTCCTATATGAAATTAGCACTGAAATAAATGAACATATTAAGGCTTTGAGAAAGAATAATTGAAGAAGGTGGTACTTTTCCATTTTGGGGGGCCATGAATATGCAACAAAAAAAAAATTACCCTATGCCGGTTAAAATTTATTAATTGTAGTAAATCTACTGCACAATTTATGACTTTGAGTGCTTAGGGTACATGTGCAGACACTCCTTATTTTGTGTTTAATTTGGCAAGAAAACTGTTACCAACGACCCCAAGAAAAGTATATTTATAGGTATGATCCAGAATTTTTGTGAGAATTATTTTAAATAGCCAGCTCTAATTTTTTTTTTAATTATTAAAGCTACTGTTTTGAATTGAAGTATCATGAATGCAATAACTTCATTTGGAATTCAGTTCTATTCTAAATTCCCAAATCCATACTATAAAACCAGCTATTTAGTACATTATATTGCATCTTTTTTTCAGTGGTTTTAAAAAAGTTTTCTATACAAAAAATATTTTATAATATAAAAAGTAACAAATCACTCCATGGAAAATTTGTATTTTACTAAGAGGATTCTCCACTTGCCTTATATACTGTTTGCTGCCATTGTCATATCTTAATCTAAAACTCGGCTAATGCAGACAGGAATTGCGAGTGATTTTTATTTTTTCAAACATTTTGTCATGTTATAGGTACTGTTTTACTGTTCATTATTGACATTATTCTTTATTATTATTGGAGAGTGAAGTATTCTAGCAATAAAATGTTTTTTGACTTTTTTATCGAAAGGATTACATTGTTTGAATGAGTGACCCAGAACAGTTTGACTCCACTGCCATTGTACTCTGTTTCTACAATTAGTGCAAAGGAGTGCATTTTGTTATGTATTAAAACAGCAGTTGCATCTGTGAGCATGTCATTTGTAAGTAAGCATAATCAATTTGAACTTAGATATTTGATTCGTAGTGAGCAAGAAGAGTTAAAATTTTTCAAATACAATCCTCTAGCTGCAGTAGCCAAGTGATTATGGTCGTGAAGTTATAACCGATGTTGTCAAGTCATAAGTTTTGAGTGTTAATGCCACTGAAGACCTGCCATGTAGGGGGTGTGCGGTGCTCATGAACTTTCAATCTGTCCAAGCTCAAAAGCTGACATGGGGTGGTAGGAGAGTGGGGTTCTATCCTTGTCACTTGACCGGGGGCTCAAAATTACAAGTTCTGTCACCAATAGCCCTCACATCATTTTAGAGTGAAATGTTAATAAAAATCAAATCAAAGTGAACACCATTTCATCTTATTCTTAAAAATATGCAGAAACAGAAGGATGAAATGTCAGAATTAAATTATTTGCAGAGTGCAAGTGGCCATTGCAGGAGATAAAGCTTTTTATTTTCCTGGCTGATTGCTTAGTAGTATAGGTTATGAGATATTTTATTCAAATGGCTTTAAAATTTTAAAAAGGTAATTCATTTCTTTAAAAGAGAAGAAAGAATCTCTTTTCATCTTGATACTTTGGAACATTAGCAAGATTTTAAATCTAGTTAATGTGTATTGAGTAAAATATGTATTCATCAATCAACAAAAAATGTGGTTATCTTGAGATTCTTGTTCAGTCTTTGCTTTCCCTGGTAAGGTAAAACTTAGTGCTTACACATAGGGAAAATGATCATTCAAATAATGGCTAATTTTGTGGAATTGTTGAAACTGAAATAATGTGCTATTAAAAAAAATTTTTTTTTTTCAGACAGAGGAAAGTTTTATAACTTTGTTTATCACATTATACAGAATGAAATGCTTGAAATCATGGCAGATCTAAACAGGAGCAACATACTTGAAAGTGCTAAAAATCTAAGCGGTTGTCTATATTGGTTCATGTCGCTCCAGAGGTTTCACTTTGTGAGCATTACAAAATCAATTGCATTGATGAGCAAATTGTGTACTAGTTGTTTCTCTCAATTTTTTGAGTTGTTGGGATAATGTTATGAGGGAGAACAGTAGCGCACACAAAAAGTTTTCAAGGGGGAGGGGCTCCAGGGTTGAAAGTCCACCATTTTGGTATGGTGCTCCAATACATCGCCCAACAGTCTTTTGATTTTGGTTGATTTTCGGGAACAAAAACAATACAAAATTAATTATTGAATAAATAATTAGCAACAATTATTAAAATTAATTATTAATGAGAAATGCATAATTAAATTTTAAGTAATATATACATAGGATTATATAACCAATCGAAAAAAATCAAGGGCTAGGGGGTGTCCGCACTCCTAAGACACCCCCTTGTGTACGCCACTGATAGAGCATGAAACATTAGCAGTGTTTTTGAAGAATCAGGAACTGGGAGGAAAGAAAATTATCTCTATGTCTTGCATGCATTCTTAAAACTTAGCTGTTTCAGATGCATCTAAGAGCATTGCTTCTATCCACAATGTTTTCAATATCATGCAAAGAATATATACTATCTCATTTGAAGCTTCTCTCTAACCTCACACACATGAAGTGTTTTCAAAAGTAAATGATTTACCTTGTTCACTCAGTGATGAAAACAGTAGTCTGTCTCTCAAAGAACTAAACACAAGATTTAGTTACAGATATAAAACCTTGGAAACTATTCAACAGCAAGTGATTTAAAAGGTGAACAGTCTTAGAAAATACATACAAAAACAAAATGTATCGATTCATGGTGATGCTAATTGCTGATATTTTAATTGGATTATTTTAAACTGAATTTTTTTAATATATAGAAATTAATTAATTATTCTATATGTAATTGTATTATTTTATTCAAATATGTATGATTCTTAAGAAGCAATTTAACAGTTGTACATGGGAGAGTTAAAAGTATTATCATTGTTCACACATTTTATTGCCTCATTATTTTCATTCAAATTTAAAGATATATATGTACTGTTATAGTTTAAATATTGTGATTAATATTTTATTAAAAAGATGTTTTTGGTACTCTTCCGGTTCAGGGGGCCATTGGTGTTGGTTGATTTTTTCCCCCTGCCAAATTAAACACCAAACACAAAAGATAATAATCTCTTTTGCATATGTAATTCTTAAATTATTTTGGAAAGGCCTGAAATCTTTAATTACTACCAACATTGAAGGAAAAAGGTTAGTATTTTGTGGTATGTTTATCACTGTTAATAAATGATTGCTATCATTTGACAATTTTTTTTATGGCCCCTCGAGAGGGAAAGTACCACGTGTTTTAATAGCAATTATGTAAATTTTTTGTGGATTTTTCTTTTTACAGGTTTAACAGATTCAGAAATTGCAGAAGCTTTTGAAAAAGTTAAATCAGATCCTAGTTTCAACACTTACCCAAACCGGAATGATCAGTTGGAAACTGCATATTCATTACCTCAATATCAAAAAGCCTTATCTTTTTGGTCACGCTTGAACACATTTAGTTCATCGTTCATTATAATAGCCGTTGCTCTTTATGGGTTGCATTATTTTTATAAAGTAAGAATTTTTTAATGGGTTTTTTTATTTCATTTAAATTACAACAGTTATTTAATATTCTAAATTATATTTATTTATATTGAGTTATTGTCTTTCAAATATTGCAAAGATCCACACATTTAACAGGCAGGCTCTTTTGGAGTATTTGATTGGAATTTTTTATTGGGGTAGATTTTCTTCTAGCAGGAAGCAAATAACGTTAAAAAAATCAAGATAAGCAGAGCAATTCAAATCTTTAATTACAATTGTACATAAGGCAAATGAAACATACAGTTGTTAAATGCTTGATTCCAGTATTGCTTCCCTGTATCATCCTTATATAAGCTGGACAGTAGGAAAAGCTTCTAAATTGTTCTTATGAAATAATCATCTCAGCATCTCTCACCAATTTTAGCAACTTTTTGTAAATAAATTTGTCACCATGGTCACTCCTATTTACTTAATTTTAATGAATGGCATTTTCTCCTATATATGACCTTTTCAGCAACAATACCTTTTTGGTTGAGATGCCAAAAAGTCAGACATTTTCATAACTCCTGTCCTATCTTGAAAGACTGCTTATTTCAGGCAGTGTTATCTTAATGTAGAATTATTCTTGGTACTTTAACAGTATGAAACTATTTGGTCAAGTTTAGATGTTGGTGACTTCTGGATCATTTAAAATCTTTGAATCATCATAGTTTAAAATCTTGATGATGATAATGAACCTTTCAAGTAATGTAACTTTGAGCTGAGTCTAAAGTGTTTTGTTGGATTGTAAAATGAAACTTGATCTCTTTCCCTGAAGCAGTACATTATAGAACTTATATTATTAAAGTTATTACAGTAAAAAGAATTTTCAGCATTGATGAGTCATCATGATAAATAATTATTTATTAATATTAAAACAAAGATGAGGTCAATTTATTGAAAAAGAAAAGTACACACCTAGACCAACATAACAATTGAAAATGTTTGTATAAGTATGAAAAATTAAATGAAATAAACATATTTTTTACTCTGATATTTATCTAACATTTTTATCTGTAATTGACAGATTAATTAAAAAAAAATCTGAAATGTGAAAACTAAAATTTCAGCATCTGTCATACTTATAGGAATAGGAAATTTTGTCTGTTAAATTTAAATCTGGTTATCTTGAAACTAAGCTTCTATAAATGAAAACCATGTTCTTCAGTCCAGTTTTACAGGTAGTAGAATTTTTATACTGATTCTGTAAACAGGATCAGTAATTTTTTTTGTCATGTTTGCAATTTCCATCTTCAAATCTTCAGAATTTTGTCATGATTAGATCATGTCTGGTTCGCTAGTTAGTAGTGTTTTGTCCTAAATATGAAACAAATATATATATATATATATATATATATATATATATATATATATATATATATATATATATATATATATATATTTTTGGGGGGGTTTCAACTTAAGACAATATTTTATTTATAACATTCTCAGTATGAAAGAATTCTTTTTGTGTGTGTGCCTATTACTAACAGTAAAAAGTTAATGTTTGCTAAATATGGATTAAATTTTTTATTTTAACTTAAATCATATATATTAAAAAATCTAGAATTAAATTGCCTCTGCAAGTTGTGTTCTTATGTTTTGTATTTGAAAAAAAGTTATTAATAGATAGTTTTTTTTTTCCTGTTACTCTTCATTAGTGAGATATTGTACGAAATGGTTCAGGAAAGTCAAAGTTTGCTTCATGTTTTTAAATTGTCAAATATTAACAGTAATAATATGTCATAAAAATTATTTAAAATAATCCTTTGAAATGAACTATTTAATAATCAACCATTTTAGTTATAATAGGAAATCTATACTTTGTAGTGAGTAGTATCTTTAGTAGAATATACAACAGTAAAAGAATGCCTGTGCACAGTGGCGCACACAAGGGGGTCCACCCCCCAAAGCCATTGATTTTTTCCGATTGATTATAATTCTAAGTATATAGTACGTAAAATTTAATTATTTGTTATTAATGATTAATTTTATTAATTAATGCTAATTATTTATTCAATAATTAGTTTTTTACTGTGTTCTGTTCCCAAAAACTAACAAAATCAAAAGGAGCATGATACAAGAATGGTGAACTTTCGACCCCAGACCCCCCCATTGAAAAATTCCTGTGTGCGTCATATATTAAATTTTGCTTTTCTTTTTTGTTCAATTTTTTTATTTTTTACTGTTCTTATTAACCAAATAGTTTATTTTTCATCAGAAGTATTGTTTCATATTTTTATGTATCTTATTTTAGTTGTATATTGAACCATGGCTCTTTGGTACAAAACCTCCAAAAAGTAAAGCAGCAATCTTAGAAACACAGATAAAGGAATTAAATGCTTCCATTTCTCAACTCAAGGATGCTGTAGTTATGCTAGAAGGAACTGTCAATAGTCAGATGCAGTTAATAAATAGAGTTTTTCTTGCTGATGTAAGTCCTTTTTTTAAAAAAAAAAGATTTTTCAAATTTTTATAAACTTTTTACTTTGAGAAGTTTTATTTCTTTTGTGTATTTTTTTGAATTATATAAATGAATTCTAGACTTTTTCTAGTTTCTGAGGATTTTCTCTTCATTAGGTAAAAAACTGATTTTTTTTTTTTTTTTTTTTTAAAATACAAGATTTTTTAAATTTGTAACTCATTTATAGTTCCTTTATAGATGTTAAAACAAATAAACCGTGTAATATCAATGTAAAAATATTGATTGAAAAGCTTTTAAATTCACTATTAATATTTCAGTTTGCCACCAAAGTAACTATTGCCTTAATTAGCAACACATTGTTTATTCATCAATATCAAATTTCAGTTTTGTTAGTTACAGTTCACACCTGCTTCCACTAATAATGAACTAATTTTTAAAGATTGATTATACCAATAACAAATTTATTAAATGTTTCATTTCATAAAAGTGTTTGCTTTAATATTTTTTCTTGATATCTATAGCTCTTGCAAAACTTTGCATAGAGCTATTAAATATGCTTTAATTCAAAGTTATAAAGTGGAATGCTAACTCAGCTGATGATTTCATCGTTTTATCGCGATTTTGCAAAGTGTTTTAGTTTCTGATAATAAGAGGTTAGTGATTGTTCTAATTAATTTTAGCAGTTTGATAAGATTTCTATCATGTTAGAGATATTCTTCAAGCTACTGATAGCAATCTTAATATATTCACATGTAGATTGTTAGCCTTAAAATATATCTTAAATTTTAATTTCCATAAAAGCAGGTATGAGCTAAATTTAATGTTTTGTGTATTAATGTATCAGCTCAAAATCTCTGCAGTAAATGCTAATAGTTAAGTTTATTTATAAATGGAGATGGTTGATAAGTTTTTCAAATTTTTTTTTCTCTGCTGCATTTATTCATTTTGATTGAATTTAGAATAAAATATATTAGCAGGATTTTTCATTCAAGGCAATTTTTTGTTTTTATTTCTTTTATTATAATGATCCCTTATAGAAATTTGCCTATAAAGTTAATAAGAGGAAAAAGAAAGGCAGTAGTAACATAATGAAAGCAATTTCTTCTTTCATACTCATCAAAAATTAATTGTGTAAATAACAGCAATATTTGATCTTTGACTAAGGTTTTATGTCAATAAATAAAGTTTTATTAATAAAAATATTCTTATAACAATGGGTTAATTATGCAAAATTCAATTAATTTCGATCAACCTTTGGAAATTTTTGAAAGGCTGTATTATCTCAGAAAATACAGTATAAAAGGAATATTCAAAAAATATCCTGTCTTATAGGGATGCAGCTTTGTAAATTATCTTTTTAAGTCCTTCATCATAGAAAACATAAAAATGTCATCCAAGTTCACTAATAAGTTTTTTTGTTCATTTTGCAATTGGCTAGTTATTGTACTGAACTAGGAATGTTCATTGAAATTTAATGAACTTACCCCTAAAGACTTTAATTCTACGTCCTATTTTAAAAACTAAGGGAACTATTCACAAATTTAAAAGAGATATTTAGGAATTGTGTTCAGATGAATAAAAGGATTTGAAGAAATAAAGTATTGAATTGTGTGTATATATAAATATACTATTCCTCTTTGATGAGTTAGATTGCTACTCTTGATTTATTTAGTGCAACATTTCATACAATTAAAAAAAAATTTATAAATATTTTTATTAGATTTTTAAGAAATGCATCAACAACATTAAACTCATCATGTAGAGAAGCAGATGCACTTTAAATCTTATTACAGCTGAAAGTCTTACATTTGATTTGTATGTAAGTTTAATTTATTTTATTGATACTCGCTGAAAAATCCATCATGTAACCAAGTTTTTTTTAGTGAAACTTTGTTCTATGATTGAGATGTAAAACTTTGATAAAAACTTATTTCTTTCCATTATATCCTATTAATAAATTAAAAGCTTTAAAAAAAAACATTTCATGTATAGAGATAAGATTTCTTGATAACTTTTTCTTAAAATGTCTTATATATTTGCCAAAATATTGCATATAAAAGTTTTATTAGTACATTTGGAACACTGAAAATATATAAAGATAAATTTTTATCCTACGGTATTAATTAAAAAAAATGTGACTGAGAATTTTAGCACTTTTGACATACTGTTAAATTTAAATGTTTTGTAAACTTTATAAAATGTATTCAGTAACAGCAACAACAAAATAAACTCCTTGGCTTTGATTCTTTTCCATGAAATATTTCATCTCTTCCACATATTTATTTATATGCACAAATTTTTCTTGAAAAAGAAAAATACTTAAAAAGGTTTTATTTTTTAAATAATGGTAATTATTTAATGTATTGACATAATTTGCCAAGTATGCCATGTAGGAAACTAAATTAAGTAGAAATCATTTGAATAGTAGCCCCATTTCTGTCTGAAGATAAAAATGGTGTTGTCACAATTGTCTCAAAATTCTGAACTAAAAATATATTTATCTTATGTTAGTTTTGTATAGTTCTGAAAATTTTTTTAGAGTAATATTCATATTAATGCAATAATTTTAAAACTAAATTTATTACTGTGAAAACTGATGACACAAATGTACACAAACTTTGTACTTTACATATTTTATTAAGTTGTGTAGATTTTGTTTTTTTACATATTTTGTTGTGTGTCGAAGCAAAATGTCAAATTACTTTTTATGTTTGAGGGAAAATTCTATACCTGATAAGCTGAAGTTTCCAAATTTTAGTGATATTTTAACTTGTAATCTTCATTTATATACACATATATATATATTTAAAAAGTCTTTTTCTTGAAAATTATTCTTGTAATTCTGTATTTTATCATTTCATTCATTTACTAAATCACATGGATTTAAATTTGCATAAACACCTTAATGTTTGTTTTATTTAAAAAAATTTTAATTTAATAATTTCATATAAGCTTTAACAATCTAGGCAATTAATATTTAAATTAAATTTAACATACCATAAGTGTCCTTTTGCATATCCAATATATATATATATATATATATATATATATATATATATATATATTGTATATTTTTCTGGATGTATAAAAATTATCCTGAGATTTTTCTTTCTACTTGTTTATTATCTGCACTTTATTTCTGTATTTATTGATGAGACTTTCATAATAAAAAGTGAAACAAGAATTTTTTTATTTCAAAATATTGATTACCTTTTGGCAAATCTTTTATTGTATATGTCAAAGTTATACTTGTTGTTCATAGACAAGAAATAAAAACTTATAACTTGTTTTTCACCTAAAGTGACAAAGTTGCATTGTGTTCAAAGTATTTTGTTCTTTCTCATATAGAATTCTGCATACATGCCAATTCCAATGGCTATTTCTGATGTAAAGAGTGAAATTTCCTCTGTTAAGTCTCTGCTTATAAACAGGTAAGTCTTAAAATAACGATTCTACTTAATATTTAAAGTTGAGCCTAGTCATTTCTAATATGAAGCTGCTTTAAACATAATTTTATTAAATATACTTTTGATAGACAATTGGTAAGGATGGATAATATTACAAAATTATTAAAGTCAGCAAAATAGGGAAATTAGAATAAGTCTGAAACTCAAGAAGAAGAATTGTACTTATTATATCATGGTATTATCATACAATAGCATAAGAAGTGTAAAGAATTTGATGCATGTGCATAGGCATTGTTCAAAGGTAATTTTTAATTAGAAAGCTTTAAATGTGAACGGACAGAAAATTTTAGGCATGTCTTCCTGCAATATTTTATGCATAGATGTATTTAAGGAAGAATTGAAGTGGGCCAGAAAAGGACAGCTGTTACCAGTATTAGTGTCATCCACTTCATTATTTTAATACTTTTGAAAGCATTTCAAAATGCCGGAATGTGAAGTGAACATGACAGGGAGGTCTTGTTAGAAATAAATCACTTGCTTAATACAGGTAAAAAGATATTGACACACCACAGCCTGGTAGGTGCTGGATAATTTAACTGCTGCCGCAGCTAAGCAGATCTCTCAAAGATTGATAGTCATTTGGGAGAAGGAGGATTTTGCACCAAGAAACCTATTGTATGTTTTCTGCTGTCCAAACTTCACCAGTAATATCATAATTAGACCATCAGGATTAGAGTCAGTCTAATGTCTGATTGCTGGTGAAAACTTATATATGGCATGACAATAGTATTGCTTATTGACTTGGAAATATTCAGGAAAGGAATAGTATTGCATAGAGCATGATCAATGGTCCCAGGCTCCTACATTTACTTGAAATTGGGACTATGACCAACTTTAACAACTTGTATGTATAGCACATTTTCCAGGTGTAAACCGCAATATAAATGTTTTGAATACCTTGGAGAAACGTCTTGCAAGTTGGCAATATCTTTTAAGAAACAAAAACACTTATCCATGTACTATAGGAGAAATAGAATAAATTACCTCTACATCTACTAAATCATGTTGTGTAAAGCATGTCATGATTTGTAAGATTGATATATGGTTATGCATTCCATATTAAAAAAATTTTCAGATGTTGCTAATGTCATTAATGAGCATTTCTCCATATACACTGCATTAAGTGAACACTTTTAGCCCCTTTGTTAATTTTCAAAACCTTCTATATTTCAGAGAACAACAAATTATCTTTATTGTAACATCCAAACAATGTGACAATACTATTTCATCACTCTTGGTCCCAATTTTTCCTTAGTTCTATTCTGTATAGCCATTTGTGGTGCCAGTTTTCTGCTAGTGTAATTTGTTTGATCTTTGTTACATGATAAGATTTGTAAACTTTCATGAATATTTGCTTTTGTTTGTGTTGTATGAGCAATCGATTTTGTTGATTCTCTATAAGAATTTGCAAAATGTTTTTTACCAAGCATCTTTTTTTTATTTTTAAATTGTTGTTTTTTAGTAGAAGCACAATAATCTGTATTTAACATTTTTATACTAAAAAATTACAGATTTTACTTTTATCACTGGTTGAGAGCAGAAATATCTGTAGGTGTAAGAAATCTGATAGGGGCTTCCTTGAGGCCCATGCTTGGCTATTCCGACAAAATGTATGTGTGGGGAATACTATCCAGTCTTTATCCTACTGACCAGTGGCATGTAGCCAGCCTCTTTGTCAGGACCAACATACAGGAAGTCAATTGTTCAAATGCTATATATTGTACTGCCCTTCTATAAAAATGCAATTTTACTTTATTTGGCTGCAAGAAATGGTGTATCTCCCTTCTAGAATTTTTAATTATAGTCTTGATTCACTTGTTTTTTTTAACTTCAACTCTTTTCGTAGGCAATCTGATTTTTCTTCTGTTTAATATTTTGGAAGGAACTACTTTTCTTGATTATATGAATAAGTTCAGCTCATTGAAGATTCACAATATTGGTTTATCTGAGAATTATGCTTGAAAATAATTTCTCATTTCAGTTTTACTATTGATATAAATTACCTTAATTTGTTGCTATTTATAATAAATTAATAAAAAATGTTTATGCCTTTAATTTAGTCAAAGCAAAATCATATGTTTTAAATTCATTAATTTTTTTAAAAAATAATATCTCTATTTAGTTCTTTTCTAAATTGTCCTCTTTCAGTTATTAGTTAGCTTAGATTTATATACAGTAGAATGATAAGCTTTACAAAAATACCATTAAAAGATTTTCTATGGATTGGTGCCATGTTCAAAATACTTGGATTCACAGCTGAGTTTAAAATTGTTTTGGGAGAACCTTTGAATTTTCCAGGACATAAATTAACGCATGGTCAATGGTTCAAAAAGAAGAAATATTTTCTTTCATGATAGTGGGCATTTTTGGTATCGCTCGGATTTTTTTTTTTTTTTTTTATCATCATAAAGACAGATTTTAGGAACACAAGACCATTCAGCAATTTTAGTCAATTATTAATTTTATTTAAAATTGAATTATTGGTTGATAATTTGAGGTTTTTATCCATGATTATAGGGAAAAATTTCTTTTTTGTATTTACTTCTAATCATTTTTCTAAAAAAAATAATACTTTTGTCATTCAATTAAATTTTTTTTTGCCTAGTGTATCATGTTTTACTTCTGTTATTGCAAATACTTTCAATGTTTTAAAATAATTTGTAATTAGGTTGTGTCTTTATTCTTTTGAAAAATAATATTGATTTGAATAAAGAAAATATACACATTTAAGCATATCTTCTTCATAATCCTGCAAAGAAAAGCTTATTAAAACCTTCAAATATTATTACAAAGATAATATTTCCTTCTGGTTATAGATTTGAAAGAATCTGCACAATTCAACCCTGTGAAATAGGATTTAATTTTAAAGAATTTATCCCTATGTAAATTGTTCTAGCTTTTAAACTCTTCAGGTGTAATGGGAATTATGATTCCATTTATAGAGTGTGCTTATTTGATTAATATAAAAGGTTAGCCCCAGCTTCTTTGATTTACTAAAATGCATTCATATATCAATATATACACTATGTAGCAAAAGATAAATGCTTTAATCATAAAATCTTATCCATAATAGCTTTTAGTAGATAATTTTTTGATGTCACAATGTCCATATACTACCATCAACAACCAATTATAGTTTACTTAATTTTCAGAGCTGTATTTAAGAAATATATGAAGCTGTAATGAATTTCGTTCATATTTTGTTTTGTTATTAATCTAAATTCTATCTAGTCAGTGACACATGTATCAAATTTGGAAACTTCGTCAACACTTAACTCTGCCTTCGTTTTGGAATAAGGCGCAATTTTAACCATAATGGTTTGTTTCCTATGTAGTAACAGTCAGTCACTCAAAGCTATTATGAATAAAGGCACTTAACAGGTCAATAAAATTTCCCTACATTGTTTGTAATGGCTGAACTTAAAATTGATGTTTTTTAACTGAATAATACTCATTTAAATATAGCAAAGTTTTTCTAAAAGATTTTTATATTCCTAATTGTATTATCTGACATTTGGAGGATGCAAATTTTAGTAATGTATGAATCTGTAGAAATCTTACTTATGTAAGTATATATAAATAGATGTGCTGTTCAAAAACCAATTTTGATTGATTTCCTTATTGTAATTAAAGATCTAAATATTAATTGCTTTTCAAAATAAATGAAATGATTAAATTTTAATGAATGATTTTTTTAATTTAAAGTTAATTATTTTTAAGGATATTTTACATTTGTAACCAAGGCTGTGTACAATATCCTTTAAGGCTGTCCTCAGTCAATGTTATAGAATAGGATCCGAATTTGGAACATTTTTTCAGATATAAAAGAAATGAAAATTAATATGATATTCTGGCTTTGCTATCCTTTAGAGAGCAGCATTTTTTATCATAATTCCATTTTTAATTAGCGGAGTTGATCCATTTTTTCCATTACATCCATTTTCCACATCCATTACTCATTCAGTCAACAGGTGGTAGTTGGTCAAGCCAGTCTGGGCGATTGTAAGCTATATACATTTGTTTCAGGTTATTGTTTGTATGAGTATTTGGCAACATATACTATGTACTGTCCACTTTTATGGGTCATTGGTAGGACCTACAGTTATGTTGAGGCCCAGGGCCTCAATAAGTCTTAAGACATCCCTGGATACATTGAAGTATTAAGTAGCCAATTATTCGAATTTCAATCCTTATGGAAAATATTATATCATAATTAACTTTTGGGGAGATTCAGTTATCATGGTCTCCCTCTTTGACATTGAGATACAATGTCTATTGCAAAATTAATTATATATTTGACTTTGTTGTAGGCATCAGTTTCCTGCCATACCCAAAGTGTGTACTCCGTCTATACCACTCTGGCAATTGCGTGATTCAGAATCAGAAAATTCTAAATCTGAATTTAAAAAGGAAGAAGAAAATGAAGAAGGACTAACTAGTAAAACTACCTCTGTGGAAAATAGAGAGAAAACAGAAAATCACTCTCAGGATGAAAATTTTAATTCTGTACCTTTAAAAGTCTCTGAAGATAAAAATGGAGAGTTGATTGCAGAAACTAGTGACATTGAAAGTGATTCACAGGATGATAGTAGTAATTCGGATGAAACTAATGAAAGCACCTAATAATTCTACTTTTTTGTGTGTTATTGTTATTCACCTGCATGGTTGATGGGTTACTTTTTATATTGAAAAACTCATAATTTTTCCTATTCAATTTGAAAACAGTCTAATTAATGATAACATTATGAATTATATATGGAGGTTATTAAAATCAAATGTATTCTTCAATGAGAAGTAATAATGTTTAGTACCTGTACACAATTGAACATAAAATAATTATAGTATATTTTGAAAAAGTATTGATTGATGTTTATACTAAACAACTTATGAATGCTGAAGGTAATAATCTAAAAGTATTTGTTATAAAAAGCCCAACTTTTAAAATTTTTATGCAAATGTTTTATTGATATGTCAACTTGACATAGTAGTCCAAAACTGCAAAGATTATAACCAGTTATTCTCATTTATCAGTTGAATATCAATCCAAACTTACAGAAATTTTTAATGGATGCATTTTTTAGTGTTTATAATCCTAAAAGTAACTTTAAAAAAATTCAATTCATGAATTAGGGATTTATTAATAAGTTTATAGAAACAGTATAATATGTGTTATTTTATTACTTACTTTTTTGTGCAATAAAAGGTCTGTTTAAATGTCATAATAAATAGTGCATATTTTTATTTTATTTTTTAAGGATCTATGATTAACTTAGTTTTATTTTGTATAATATGTATAATACTTAATGAATGCTCTCAGTTATATGATCAATTTTTTTTCATTAGTTCCTTTTATATTCATTAGTTTCTATTGATCAGTATTTATTAATTTTAGTGAATTGGTTTTTGTAGAAAATATATAACCTCTTGTGTTGCCTCTGAATTTAAGTTAATAAAAGTCAGTTTAGTGAAAAAGTATTATAATTTTTCAATTACAATAGTTATTAGAATTTATACTTAAGTCTTATAAAATATTAAAATATGAATATAACTAATAAAATCCTATAATAACTTTGACAAATGATTCATTGATAAACTCTGAAGTATACCAAGTTAACAGAATTGATAGGCCTACATAGGCATTCAAAACTTACTTAGATACAGTATTAATTTCAATATTTCTTTAATTCTGTACATATAAGATTTAATAGTTTAATGAAATTGATCTTAAAAGAGTTTTTTATTATTGATTTATACTAAATAAGGTATATAATGAGATAAATAATGAAAAATGGTTATTTTAAATTTCAATGTTTATATCTGTATGCAGTCAAAACAGAATGAGTTGAATGAAACTTTTTTAAATACTTGCTTTTTGTATAAATATTTATTTTTTGTGCCATATGAACAGCTTCTTTGACTAATATGTGCCCTTTTATTTTAATTTTTAGTAATGTATAAAAATGACATAAGATTTATAAGTTAACAAAAGAGCCATTTATAATTAGTTGACATGTGTGGTTTAATTGGGCCTTTAGATTAGTGGAAAACATGTTTTTGTTAACTTAATGCAAACTCTAGTCTTTTTATTAATTGACAAATGGTTATTACGGCTTAAAACTAATATTAACAAGAGTTTTGTTTTTTTTATTTCACGTAATATGCATTATTAAGGAAGATTTTTGTAAATCCAAAGATATTGCTGGTAGAATAGATTTTTATTTTGAAATATTTACTGGTAATGAAGGTTTTTAGTATATATATATTTATTTATTTACTTATGAAAGTATTTTTCAGAATACACATGTAATTCTGGTTTTACTAAAATGCACAAATGACATATAATTATGTAATGGAACTTCAAATTTGTAATTTAATATTTTTGAATGTATTTTTATTTCAAATAAAGATATAATGTAGCTTTTTGAAGAGGAGAGAATGATCAAATGTTGATATTTAATGTATTTTCATCATGTTATTGGTTTTTGTTGTAAAATCTAATATCTTAAAACTTTTTCCAGTTATGTACTTATATAAAATGATATTAAAATATTGTATTCATATAATAAATATTTTATAATTTGAAAAAATGTTATATATGTGTGTGCATTCCAGTTGTAGTATTAGAAATGAATTCTTAAATAAAATGTTTTATGTTCAATGTGATAATTTATCTAAAATAAACTGATATAACATAAAGATATAATGTAGCTTTTTGAAGAGGAGAGAATGATCAAATGTTGATATTTAATGTATTTTCATCATGTTATTGGTTTTTGTTGTAAAATCTAATATCTTAAAACTTTTTCCAGTTATGTACTTATATAAAATGATATTAAAATATTGTATTCATATAATAATAAATATTTTATAATTTGAAAAAATGTTATATATGTGTGTGCATTCCAGTTGTAGTATTAGAAATGAATTCTTAAATAAAATGTTTTATGTTCAATGTGATAATTTATCTAAAATAAACTGATATAACATTGATGGAAAATTAAAAGTATGGTAAACAAATCCTACTAATTTGTAATTAATATTGTACTGTATTTGTAGCAATACTTATTTGTGTTTTCATATTTATCCCTTATATTTATTATGTTTTATATTGAGTAAAATGTATAGACTTTAAGAGTACAATATAACCAAATGATATAGAATACAATACTTTTGTTTTGAAAACATTCATGTAATTTTTATTTTATTTATTTATTTTTTAGTATTTTAGAAATCAAATTATTTACAAAAGAAATTTGGTATATTTTACTTTTTTAGATGTTAATCCTTTAAATGCATTTTTTTTTTTTTTTTTTTTTTTTTGCTTTATTTGAATGTTATTTAATATTTGATTCTTCTTAATGGTATAACTTTATGGAGCACATTTTCTTTTTAAAAAAATTTGAAAAAGCTTTTATAAATGTAAGATTTACTATTTTGGCTCATATGAAACATTTAATTTTAAAATTTGAATATAATTTTTACATTAAATCGAAAGTTTTGTAAAATGATCTTACACACACAATATGATTTCAGATTATTATTTATTTATTTTTCACTTATGGTCAGATTTCAAAACATGCTTGAAATATTTGTATTGCTTATAAAAAAAAACAATGAATTAGAGAAAATTTTTACAATTAAAATTGAGTTTGTAATTTGTTATGTTGTTTACAAGAAATAATTGTTAGCTAAAATACTCTTTTTAATAATTAACAGAAAATATGATTAACTATCATGTGCCATGTTTATTGCAATCAGTAAATTTTAGTAATTCATATTGTTTTTAAAAAGATACTTTATATGTGTGTTTCATTTTTTAAATAATTACCTACATTTCTGCAATGTTCTAGACAGTATTTATGGTATGTTAAAATATTCTTCAAATATATATAAAATTATTTATATATGTAATTTGATTTTTTTGAAAATTATTCACAAACATATAATTGTTTGATAATGCACTTTGGTTTATTAATTTAAACAATTTAGAATTTTCAATTTTTTTAAAGTTGTTTTAAATATTTTTATATTTCTGCATATTTTGAAATATATTGATGTTTTATATTTTGGTTATTTACTATAAAAATATATATTTATGAACATAATCAAATTGCATAATGTATACTTTTAGTTTCCTAATGTAATTTTTAAATAAAAAATTGTATATATAAATATTGAATTTTTTTTAATGAAATGGGGACGTTAATTTATTGATTGAAACTCGTTTCTGCTTTTCACAGTATTTTTTTCTTGGGTGTATGATTAAAAAGAAAAATGAAAATTAAATTTAGGATAAGATACATTTTTTTTCAGAAAAAGTTCTGTGTTATGTATGCTCTTCAAAGCATTTCAAATATTGGAAATAGTTATAAAAATTGAACTGAGCACATTGTTTACCTTATGAAATATTATATAAATAACAATTAGTGGATCTTGATTTGTATTTATTTCAAAATGATAAGCTTCCCCCTCCCACTATCAGAATTGATGATTAGAAAAGTTATAAGTGTGTTAGAGCTATTTATATGTCTGTCACATACATAAGCATAATTTGCTTACAAACTTGATATGAATTCAGTTTATTTCTAAATATTTATTTTCACAAATTCTGAAAAAATGTAAATTCCTGTTTAGACAATTGTGTGTATAAATGAGATATTACAATTTAATAGATGTAACTAACTTCACACACAGGAAATTGATTATATTTATCAGCATAGATGGCCTTTTTCAACAATTTATGCTAAATGACTGATAAATTATTTTTTAAAGTATTTTACATGTATATGTCTATTTAATTATGAGGTAAAATTACTGTTTTTTTATTTGTATTATATCACTAGCTTAATTTGTCTTATGTTAATTTTTATTTACCTATACTAGGCGTTGGCTACCTTTTAGCTGTGGTGGGACAAACCAATCTACCAATTCGATTCAGAGTGCCACACGGTAGGAGATTTTTGAAACACGATTCCTGTGATAATGCATGCAAAATAAGAATAGACAACATAAAATATAATTATTTCCCTTCATTATGGTTAAATAAAAGGATAAATTAAAATTTTAATGCCCCCTGCAAGTTCTAGCACCCATATGAAAGAAGCATTTCTCACATTGTATATTCTTTTATTGCAGTGCTCATCACACATTGTCTTAGTGTGTTTACATCTCCAGCTCTTCTGCTAGTGCAGATTCTCAAAACTATTCTGAGGGGTTTCCATATTCTATTTGTGCCCCATGGTCAGGTTTACCACACAGTATCCCCCCAGTGACTGAGGGTAACAACCCAAAGGAACGACATTAGTTTAAAATTTTATAAGCATTATTATTATTATTACTTTGAAAATCCGCACCGGAAGAAATACATTAACAATTTTGAATGAGATATATACACAAAAAATAAAACATATAAATGAAATATATACTAATATAATGCAAAAAAAAACAACTTCCAACTCAAAGTTCTTCTAGAAGAAGAAAAAAAAAAAATTATGTAACATAAGTGGCTAGTTTTTTTGGAAAATGTACACGTTTCCCTGATTTTGTGTATATATTGGTTTGTCATTAGTAGGTAATTGATCTTGTACGTTCTTGCTCGCTGTAGGTAGAGATTCATACACAGTTTCTGAGGGGTTGCCATATTCTATTCAGGACCCATGGTCAGGTATACCACACACTACTTTATAATTTGATATCGCAAAATCAGGGGTTATAATTTGTGTTTTTCAATTCAACATGGTTTTGTGAATTCAGTTGTTAAACAATTTCTTTCCGGACTCAAAATTTTTTCATATGAGGAAATATTTTTTTACTTAAATATATAGAATCAAAAAAGGAAAGTAGAGTGCAGGCAAATTTCTCTCTTCAAACAAATGCTTCTCTCTAGTAATGACATTCAGTAATCTACAAAATAAGTGTAAATTTATCTTTAGAGTTGCCTTTCAAATTTTTTGGTAATTCTGTAAATGTCCATAATTCTCTGAAGATTGTCAAATATGGTACATTAAAAATTTATCTTTCATCCACTCAAAAACTGACAAATTTGTAGAGAAGTGCTGTGCTGAGAGAGAAAATTGTACCACGTGGCACACGTGCCATAGGTTGCCGACCCTTGATCTGTACATTTAAATTCAAAACTCTCAGTTCATATCAATTTTATTTTAATGCTCAGTGCTATGTAAAAAAGGTGAATTTCATTTCCAAAGTGTTAATTAGAGATTTTTTAGTAATATTGCATTAGAGTAGATTTTCTCTCAATGCAATATTGAGATCCCATTCCTATTTGATGCTGCACTATTTGACCTTTTGATTTTGACTAACTGGGATTTTTAAATGTCTGAGTATGACTATTTTGTTTTGGGAATACATGGTTATAAATTGAAACAAAAAGGATAAGTATGCATTTTTCTGTAGAAGGTTTTACACTCAAAAACTAGGACTTCTGCTAGAAAAAGAATTTTACTTTTTTTGTATTTCGATTTTCATATAATCTAATGTTATGAAAAAAACTCATGTACTTAATTCTAATGAAATTTTGGCTGTTATGAGAACAAACCCAAATAAAATGCCGTATGCAGTGTATTGTTATAAGCTTAAGGAATATTTTATGATTCTTAAAATCTTATTAAAATAAAAAAATCTTTAAAATATTCGAAACTTCCACAGAAATTTTGTTTCCATGAATGATTAATATTTGCATATGTCTTATAAAAATTTTTTTAGTCTAATTTTATAAAATCATTGAAGTTTTTATATTGAAAAGTTCTATTTTTGCATATTACTTTATTAAAAATGACATGAATATTTCAGTGGAAATTATAGATATAAAATTTAGAAAATTATTTTATCAAATAATATATTTTTAAATGAATTTTCAGAAATCGTCAAATTCTTAGAAGCTTTTTAGTGAACAGCCCATAATTTATATTTGAATGAAATCTTATTTGCTTCAATTATTATATTACATGAATAATTATTATTTTGACATTCTTTGAGAATAAGCTTGAGACAGAAATGCCTTCAAGTAATAAATTCTTAAAATTTTCCATAAATAAGAATTAAAAATGAGAAGTGGCTGTGCGTTAAGAACTGTACAGAATGTTTTGAGGAAATAATAGGTGTGGATAATGATGAGAGTATTATATTTTTAAATAGTGACAGGTAAACATCTTAACTCACTGAATCATATTTCTTTTAAGGTATCCAACTACCCTAAAATCATGATTTTTTTTTAAACATTGACAATTTTTTCTTATGATTTTATTTTATAGGACATCTTATTAACTTTATAAAAATACCAAGTTTTTTATTTTTCATTCACGAACAAAAACTACAAGTGTTTTAGTAAAAACAAATGGCAGAACTTTACATAAGATGTCAAACTTTAAATTGCGTTTTACTCGAAATGTTTTTTTTTTAGAACCTCAAACGGGGACAGTGATTGTTCAAAAAGTTTTTAAAATAATCTGCTGACATTTTTTGTCTATGTTCTATCTAATAGTAGAAGTGTTTTAACCTTCAGATTTATCAATCACTGTTTTATTACAAAATTTGCAGTTTTTATGTGAATATAATCACTTTTTTTAAGCAATTTTATGTACTAACTAAGATAAAGTGCTCTAGCTTCTGTAAAAATTAAAATATCTCTTATCCGAAGGTCATTTAAAAAAAGAATAGCAATGTGATACATCGAAATTGAAAAAGTGCGAGTTTGCGCATTTACTATTTGTACAGTGGATGAATATTAACGTCGCACTGTTCAGCTACACGAGGGCTTTTGGAAGGAATTTTGAACCATGGTCAAGTGATGTGGACGAGACCTGAGCTGGCATCCCCTCTCCTAACTTCCATAACACACCAACGGGAGGACGTTTCAGCTCTCGACAGATTTAACGTGCATCGCTTCCCTACACGGCGGTTCTTTAGTGGTACTGGGCTCGAACTCATGACATGCCTGCCATGATCCGATACCTTGACCACTGGTCTACCGCAGCCTATTTGGACAGAGAGGCCCCGTTTATGTAACTTTTTGTTAATTTTTACCCATTTTTTCTGTTTTATTAGTAATAATTTATTTTTCTCTTTTTAATTTTAGCCTTTTTCTTCTTAAAATGTACTAAATAAATCTAAAAACCCCAAAAAAATCTCCTATATCTTCGTTTTTTAAGAAAAAAGTCGCAAGTAGTCGGATACCGTAACACTCAATCAAAAAGAAAGTCTTAAATCAGATTTTTAAATTCTGTGTGTTGTTTAATACTATCAAATTTTTATTCTGATAAAAAATGAAGTAAAAGGTGTTCAGTAGCAGTTTACTTTTTGAATTTTTGCAAAAATATATATGAATCCAGGATCCCAAACCTTATCATTTCAAGCAGAATTACATTTGAAAAACGATTTTTTTTCGCACTAATCAGAAGTCTGGTATGCCTTCTATAACGTTGGCTTATAAAATTACATTGAGTCAAAAATTTTGAAAACATTTGTTAAAAAATTGAAAATGCAGTAGTATCTCGACTTACTCTACCCTGACTTAGCGAATACGGAGTTACGCAATTTTCAAATCTCGTCGATTCGTCTTTTTCTTTCTTTTTTTAAATTCCTACTATTAGCTCACACTCTATATATTTATTTATCTTGGTGGAATTTTCAATCGTTAATAAAATACATTTTAAAGCGCTCAATTGAGCTGAAATTTTATATACATGATTATTTTGGATGACAATACAGTAATTTAATTATAATTAATAAAAATTAATTGATTAAAACTAATCGTTCAAAGAATTACAAATACAGCCACGTTGGCATTACTTTTGGCGACTTGTGATAAAACTTAAAAAACTTAAACTTATATTTTAAAGCGCTCATTTGAGCTGAAATTTTCTATACACTATTGTTTCGGGTAAAATACGGTAACTTAATTATATAAAATTAATTGACTGAAGCTAATTATTTAAAGAATTACAGATACAGCCACGTTGGTTTCATTTTTAGCGACTTGGGTCAAAACCTTTAAAAGATTATTTTCTCACATTTTAAAGCATTCAGTTTAATTGAAATTTTATATACACGATTGTTTTGGATGACAATACGATACTTTAATGATAATTAATAAAAATTAATTACCACTTAATGTTGTGATTCTGTCATATGTATATACATATTTATATTAATTGTAACTATTTAATAAAATAAAATTTTTCTTTGGTGATCTAAGACTTTAAAAAACGCTTTTTATATTACTTGTTTTTTCTCCTCTTCTCTGCTACTCAGGTAGAATCAGTGCTAAAGCCTGAAAAAATTAGTAAATTGATGGAAGAAGTTGTCAATCTTTCAGACAAATAAATTTAGAAGTGGATAGTGAGAGAGAGAGAGAGAGAGAGATGACGTTCAAGAACTGCTGGATTCCTACAATCAGGGGCTGACAATGGATGAGCTCATAGAAATGCAAGAGCAAGAACAATGAAGAACTTGAGTATTTAGACCCAGTTCGATCGAAGGACTCTTGGGAATTTGACAGAAGGCTTCAGTTTAATTAAAAAAAGGTTACAAATTTTAGAAAATACAGACTCCAACGAAGAGAGTATTTTTTCAACAAAACAAGGAATAAAAAAATTATTAGCTGCTACGAGAAATTTTGTGGGTGAAAAAAAATCTTTGAACCGGTAGACTACTTTGTTAGATTTTATGAAACCTTCTGCATCAAAATAATTTCGGTTTTCCATTTTGTATAATCTAAGGCAGCGATACTCAAACCTGCGGTCCACCAAGCCTTTTTAAGTGGCCCGGTCATGGCACATTGCCTTGAGAAATTCACTTATTTAAGAACACTGTATAAAAATTTGGTGGGAAGTTCTTTGTCAAGAAATCAGATATATCAATTTTAATTTTTGCTGTCGGTGTTGTACGAGTACGAATCGATATTCTTTTTCTATTTGGAACGGTTACGGTTAGGGATAACAGACAACAGTGGAGTAGCGACCATTTTATGGGTAGAACTAATTTTTAACTATCTTTCGTATCTTGCAAGCGAAAAATATTGGAAGAAAATATATCGTTTCAAGACGATTGGGATGTTGACTATTTTGTAGTGAAAAATAAACATGGATTATAGTAATTGTTTGATTTATCACGGAAGTACTGCATTTAAAAAATACAAATAAACACAGTAATCATCCAATGACAGTTTTCCTCGAAGATATCTTTCAAGAGGTTATAAATAGGAGATTTCTTGAATAATCTTTGTAACAGCAACAAAGTGTTTTGTCAGTGGCAATATCACTGCGGTAACAAAGACATATGAAGTTTGTTATATTATTGGTTGTTGTTGTTTCCTATCCCCTTGGAGCAGGAAAGCCTACACCAAGTCTATATATATTTGACCTTTCCGCGTAAAAATGTCATACACAAGGTCTTGCTCTTCATACAATTGTCGCAGGGAAATGACCCAGCAGTCCAGAAGATGAGCAGGAGAAGCAAGGAGAGAGCAGGTACAGGTAAAGAAAGACTTTACCCCCTGCACAAAAGTCATACTACGCAGGTGACCGCTTCTAAAGCGCGCCAAGGTCGTCTGAGGAGCCCTGGCACTCCTGCACTGTATAGATAGGCCAGGACTCTAAGCTGCGTACCAGTGGTGAGCAGGAGGGTTTCGCCAAGTCAAATTCATTTTATTTCTTTGGAAGGAAGGAATTTCCGAATGGGTTAAGACAGTGGAACTGGGGTTAGGGAGATCACATCCCCTACCAGCCAGCTCATCGGCAACTTCGTTCCCAGGCACACCCACATGTGATGGAATCCACTGGAGACATACTTGTTTCCTCTGACCAAGCCTAACTATTTTGGATAAAATATCTAGACCAGTACTGTCCATACCATATACCATTCGCCATGGATATTATTATTATTCGCCATGGAGAGATATGAAACCGTTTACTGATGCAGGAGTTGTGAAGGAGTGTTTCTTAAATGCTTCTAATTTAGAGTTAGTGACAAATAAACAATAATAATTAAAGAAAAACAAGAGTTATAATATTTTGATCAATTTTCCACATTTTAAATTTCCAACAATGTTATCTTGGTCTTAAAGTATTTCTTCTCCCCCCCCATTTATCTTCATGTTGCGGCCCAAGTGAAATAGCTGACATATGTATGCGGCCCAGCAGCAAGAAAGGTTGAGTACCCCTGATCTAAGGTTTTATTTAACATTTTTTTTTCGAAATTATTATTTTCTTTTATCTCCGGCCCCAACTAAGAATAATTTATGCATATTTACTTAAAAAATTATACCCCGAGTTACGAGATTTCGACTTACGCGGTTATCCTTCACACAGTCCCATCTATCGCGCAAGTTCAGAAAATTACTGTGTATGAAGAAACAAAAACGGGAAAATATATAACCCATGCTTCAGTTATTAGTTATGCTCGTTTATAATTAAATACTCTCAAAGTATCCAATTTTCTATCAAATTTTTGTGTTTAAATTGTAAGTTGAGTTTTTAAATCATTCTGTGTTGAAATGGTAATGAACACAATTCTAAATAAATAAGAAATATTCAAAAAAGAATTCGATGGTTTTTTGAGTGATACAAGTTTAAAATTTTCTAAAAAAATGAGTCTGATTTTAAATCAAGACTAAAGTCAGTGGCGTTACGCACAGCCCCGCACCTAACAGCCGCCAAGTACTCAACCTTTGTGAAATCCAACTTGGGGGCCCAAAACTTGACTTTGCAGGGCGGCCCAAATGTTATCCATTACGCCACTGACTAAAGTTATATCACTTTCTGAAAACTCCCTGAACATTTGTTTACCATTTTGAGCTACGCATTACACATCTTCGGTGTTAATATTTATTGCAATACATTTAAGGGGGACTTCTAAAAATTAGCTTAACTTTACAAAATGTTTAAAGAAGCTATACACCATTCTCTCTCGGTGTCAAATATCCATCCAATTTTTTTATATATTAAAATAAATACGTTCACTCAGTTTATTGGAAGTATTTCTAATTAACAGAGGATTAAAATTATATTTTTACATAAATTAATTTTTATAATAATTACGTTGTTTATTTTTATTTTCTATATAAAAAATTGTTTTCAATTTAAAAAAACATTAAACATTCATTGATGTGTCTTAATTTATCTTCTGAAACTAATGCTGCAATTATTTATACCCAGGTTTGCTGAAATATTTACGTTTGTAAAACGGGCTGCAAGTGAAAAAAAAGTTAATCCATTTAAAGATGTTGAGACTGCCTCCCGATCCGGTGGCTGAAGTCGTGCTTGACCTTGTACGGATTTTTTTCTTAAAGCTGTCTGTTTTTGAAATGTATGAAAATCTCATTAAAAGTGAATCCAAATCCAACCTGGGTAAATCATAACTACAATTTTCGTTTCGTTTTTAAAATAAAAACTGAAATAAAATTTTTAAGAATTATTTTTGTAAGTTTTTTGTTTATTTTTTTAAACCTTGTTCCTTTCAAATTGTTAGAAAATTAAATTCATACATATGAAAAAAAGTAACCTATATAATTGATACATTAATTAATGTTCTTATGTAATGTTTTTCATTTTGACCTTCTAAAAACATTTTCCTGATTCAATGTACAGTGGGTAAAAAAAGTATTGGCAATTGTCTATAATTGATCATATTAGCTAACAAAGGAAATGATTAACAATTTTAACTGGACATAACGAACACAGGGGGTAATAAACACACAAATCTAATGAAACTTTCATTTTAATATGCCTTTTACACAAAATATACGACAAAAACGTTAATTTGCATGTCAAAAAAGTATTGGCAAAGTTCTAACTGTTATGCAAATTTTGTCATGTTGAGGTCACGTGTTTAGACTGATAAGAAAGCCTGTTAGTATAAAGTCTGCAGTGCTATTTCAAAATTTTTAAAACGTTAATTTGTTAATGCTGTGATAAAATGGCTTCGAAATCGAAGGAGTTGGATGTTAATGTTAAAAAACATGATTATTCAGCTCAGAAAGGAGGGTTTAACTTATCGTGCTATAGGAATACAACTGAATATATGTTTATTTACTGTCAGAAGTGTTGTAAAAAAAGTTCAACGAGACAGGATCCACAGAAAATAAGGACAGAAGTGGACGACCTGGAATATTTTCTGCAAGGGAGAAACGTAGCATTATCAAAGAGGTTAAGAAAAATCCCCAAATAAGTGCACCCCCAATTAGCCAAAGATGTTGCTAATACTTTGCATAAAACTTTTAGTGTACAGACTATACGGAATGTTTTACATGAAGAAAGTTATTATGGAAGGGCAGCTAGAAAGAAACCTTTCATTTCGGAAAGAAACAGAAGAAAGAGATTAGATTTTGCAAAATCTCATGTCAATTTATCAGATGAGTTTTGAAACACAGTTATTTTTTCCGACGAATCGAAGTTTAACATTTTCGGGAGTGATGGACAACAATATGCGTGGAGAAAGCCAAAAACCGAACTGGAAAAACAACATTTAACACCGACTGTGAAACATGGTGGAGGGAGCGTCTTAGTTTGGGGCTGTATGGCAGCAAACGGAGTTGGTAAACTGTGCTTCATTGATGGTATTATGACAGCACGTACGTACATCGACATATTACGCCATAATTTGCAATCCAGTGCCCAAAAACTTGACTTGGGAACATCATTTGTGTTTCAACAAGAGCATACCCTAAGCATACAGCGAACCTCACCCAGGGGTAGTTACTGTAAAACTCCTCGCCAGTTAAAGACGCCACCTCAATCGCCTGAGATGTATCCAATTGAGAATTTATGGCACAAATTGAATGTAGAAGTATGGAAACATAAAATTTCGTGTAAAGACGAACTTAAGCGTATACTCCTGCAAGAATGGCATAAAATTCATTCCCAATAGTACAACCAAGACTTTGGTTTTCTCTATGAGAAATAGATTACAAGCTGTTATAAATGCAAAAGATATGCATACAAAGTATTAAACATATCCTGATTTTGTTCTCACATTTTACTTATTATTTTGCCAATACTTTTTTGACATGCAAAAATACGTTTTTGTATATTTTCTGTAAAAGACATATTAAAATGAAAGTTTCATTAGATTTGTGTGTTTATTACCTCCTGTGTTCGTTATGTCCAGTTAAAAATGTCAAGCATTTCCTTTGTTAGCTAATTTGATCTATTATAGGCAATTGCCAATACTTTTTTTACCCACTGTAAATGATGCGTTATCATTTTGTTTCTATAAGTTTTGTGTACAATATATTCCAAATCTTAAAATTTTCCACTGCAGTAAACCCTTTCTAGTCCGACACTTGCAACTTTGACATTCCCAGGTGCAATAGCGTAACGGAGAATATTAGCCCCATCCCCTGCAATCCAGATCTTACAAAGGATTTCAAAACCATGACCTTTGGCAATGGTCGTTGTAGCCTAGTGTTCATGATCATACTGCTCGTGTGGCCGCGATAGCCGAGTGGTATAGGTACCGGATCGTGGCTGGCTTTGTCACGAGTTCGAGCCCAGTACCCCTAAAGACCCGCCGTGTAAGGACAGCGATGCACGCTAAATCTGTCGAGAGCTGAAACGTTCTCCCGTTGGTGTGGTAGTTATGAGAGGGGGGTGCCAGCTCAGGTGTCGTCCACGTCACTTGACCATGGTTCAAAATTACGTGGTCCGTCGCCAGAAACCCTCGTGTAGCTGAAGAGTGCGACGTTAATATTCACTCACTCAGTCATAATGCTCGTTGCTGGCGTATCATGAGTTTGAGCCCTACTGCCACTGAAGACCCCCTCCCCCTCGTGTAAAAACGCTGGTTGCGTGGTAGTTGCGGACGTGGTATTTGTGGAAGCAAAACATTTCGTGGTTTGAGCGGAAACATTTTCCCCCCATCATAGAACAGATAAAGGGCGCAGAAAGAAAATAAATACTTTGTGTGTGTGTGTGTGTGAAAAATCACAAATATAATTTAAAGCAGTATTTTAAGGGGCAAATCCTTTTCACGTGTGGAATAAAGGTTTTTTTTTTTTTTTTTTTTACACCGAAGTTTCCTGTTTTTACACTCAATTATCGAATTACAAAGATAAATACATTTTTTGCCAATCGAATTTATTTATTTGTATTGAATTGCTCAGATATTACAGTGTGAACGCATTTTAAACATATATAAATGTAATAAAAATAAACTTTCAGAGAAATATTTAAAAATTAATAGTAAGTAACAGTATATAATGAAGGGTATGGACAATGTTTTAAATTATATTTGTGATATTTAAAAGTATTTATTTCCTTATATATTTATTTGTACCCTTTATATGTTCTAAGATAGGGAAAAAAATGTGACCGCCCAAACCACGATGCGTTTCGGAGTGTCCGCTCAAACCACGAAATGTTATGTGTCCACAAATACCACGCCACCAAAGCGGCTGATGTCTTTAAATCTGTCGAGCCCCAAAGTCCTCCTGTTGGCAGGGTGTGATAGTTTGGAAAGAGGGTGCTAGCTCAGGTGTCTTCCTTGTCACTTAAATTGGCTCAAAATTATGAGGTTCGAGGTCAATTGAAGTTTTGACTTTCTAGCCTTTGTGTGTATGTGAACATAAGTTAACAGTAAATTTTATTTATGAAAGTTTTTGAGTGCGTGTATGGGCCCGCGTAGGCGGTGGCATAACGGAGAACATCAGGACCCCCTGCAAAGTCAGGTTTGGGGCGCCCAAGTTGGATTCTACAAAGGAAACACTTGGCACTTGGCAACAGTCAGGCTTTACACCCCCCGCAATGCGGGGTTATACGTTACGCCACTGCGCGTAGCATAAAGACAGAGGCCCATATGCACGAAATTTGCTGTACTAAAAATATGGGTGATGATGCGAATTCATCCCTATAGGGAAAATCATTTAATAAATGCGATGACATTAAGACAAGTTTAAATTAAAATTAATAATTTTATGGATTTCGAAGCGTTGTTCAACACAGCCTTGTGAATTATGAAAAATGTACAGCTTTGCTTCGTAATTTTATACAGGGTATAGAGAACGTGTATACAAATTTTTTTTTTTTTTTTGGAATGTTTCTCTCTGTATTCTCAAACGGTATAAATATCTTACTTCCCTTATTTCTATTCATCCCTATCTTACTTAAAAATAGGGATAGATTTTTATAAGACGTATCATCTTAAGGTATCCGAACACGTTCGGAGCACTTTTTAACAAAATAACATATTTAAACATTATAAAGGCTTTTTTAGGACTCAATACCAATAAATACTAATATTTAACTAACAATATTTAAAATAAATTGCCTAAATTTCACAGAAATCACAATTATAAGTGAAATTTTAGCAACATTTTTGTAAAACTTCAAAGCATTTAAAGAAAAAAGTAATAAACTTATATTAGTAAAAGCATTACCAAAACAATCTAGATGCATTTATCTAGAGAATGTGCTAAAAAATTTTATTGTTTTATTAAAATTTGAAAATTTTTTAGAGTTGATTGAGTAAACATTATAAGAAAAATCACATTCTTTACGAGACCATTTTATTTAAATAACAAGCCCTAACTCAAAATATATTCATACAATAAGGATTATTTTAGTACATTCTCTAGAAATTAGCATAAATATCAGGTTCAAAAAGTTTTATTGAAATACATTTGTAATGTTTTGAGTAATCAGACTCTCCATGATAGATTTCGAGTAATTTAAATGGCCACTTCTGGTAGATCAACCACTTCCGGTTTTTCTAACTTAATAAAATTGATTGTAGCTTGGCCTCTAGGTAGAGTAGAAACAAAACAAAACATGTTTTGTAAAGCCAAAAGATGGTTCTATTCAATAAAAGAGAAAACAAAAATATCTGTTTTGACCGAATTTCGTCATTTTCAACGTGTTCGGATACCTTAAAGTAAAGTATATCGTCATTATTTTTTGAAGCATATCTACTTTTTCAGGAGATTATTTTTAGAAATGAAACACATAAATAATAAGAGAGGAACAAAAATGCCTCACAAGTACCTTGAATATATATAACCTTGAAAACCTTTTAAGTATTGCTGTCACTCTATCTAGTCTTCCACATTCATAATTTTTTTCTAAAAAAAATCAAGAATTGATGAGTTTATAAATTACTTAAATAAATCAGCCACATATTCTACTTTATTTCTTTTATTATTTTTGCCTTTTACTTTATGCGTAATTACATAACACTCTTCGTTACTTGTAACTTATATAACCCTTTAAAAAATTCGACTTCTAATGTAGTTCAGAGAAGCACAAAGAATGGACATCTTTAAAACGAAATATGCAGACATCAACTAGTGACGTATACAAGGGAGAAGAGTGTCAACCCCTTCCCAAGAGACCAGGGGTCGACACACCGTGGCTTTTTGCATAGACATGGTTGCGGCTCTTCAGATTTGTACCTCTATGTGTTATTAAAGAAAATAAGGGCTGAGGTAGCCCAGTGGTCAAGGTATCGGATCATGGCAGGCATGTCATGAGTACCACTGAAGACACGCCGTGTGGGGAGCGATGCTCGTTAAATCTGTCGAGAGCTGAAACGTCCTCCCGTTGGTGTGGTATGGAAGTTAGGAGAGGGAGTGCCAGCTCAGGTGTCGTCCTCGTCACTTGATCATAGTTCAAAGTTACGAGGTCCGTCGCCTAAAGCTCTCATGTAGCTGAAAAGTACGACGTTAATATTCGCTCATTCACTTACATTAGTGAACACTAACTTCCGGGCCGCCCAAGGAGTATTAAATTATTTCCATTTTATTTACTGTGGTGTATTTCTCTCGGATTTTGCGACTTTAAATTGAAATCCCTTTTTATTCATTTTTTGGTGTAACTGTATGTAATTCTAAAGACATATTTAAATACAATTAAATAAAAATTATTATTATATCAAAACAATCTAATATATATATATATATATATATATAAACAATTAACGCCCCACCCTCAGCGTGCCGTTGTAAAATTATCGTTGTAGACCGATCCGGACGATAAAAAGATAGGGGAGCACTGGCTTACACAATTTGGCTTTTTCTTCTTGAAAGTTTATCGGCTTTTGCCATTTGTGACGGATCTATTCGCGTACCTTCCTCTAATCCTCTTGGGAAATCTTTGGGCTATCAATTAGCGTTCGATCACAACCAACCCTTTTGAAGAAGAAATCGTGATATGTGTGTATAAATTAAGTCGACTATATATAGTCAAGGTTTTCTAGCTAGTTACGGAGAAGGAGGGGAAAAAAGCCAGAAGTCAAATGAGATTGCTACTGATCGGGTAGCACTACAAAATTATTGCATAATTCAAATATTTGATACAGGAAAGATTTCAAGTGATGATTGTTCACTATAGTTTAATTAATATTAAATTAAGTGGGATAATAGATTTGATCCTCTAAAGAGTATCGATTTTGATAGTCTCCTAATAATTCGTGTATTTCGTGGTTGTTCCACTTATGTGATTAGCTTTATATATATAAGACAGGCATGCCCAACCCGCGGCCCATTTGGAGAATTTTTGTGGCCCAATTGAAGTTTCTGTCTATATTATTTTAGACATTTGGACTACAGACGGTTGGATCGAAAATATCGTGTTTTGACTCACCCCCACCTCTCGCCGTGCAGTTTTTACCGAAATAATTTTTTCATTCATTTGACTTCCAAGCAATTGTAATAGCAGATGTTGATGGATGAAGGAAAGCAGATGAGCTTGGGTGTGTTATTCCTCTTTCAACGAGAACTTCGTTGAGAGTGAGTAGTGTATTTAGTTCTATTTGTCAGAGAAATAATTTATGTCTATATTTTGGAGTTCAGATTAGTAGTTCTCTTCTTGTTTTATTTGGCAATGAAAGTATCCGATGATGGATTTAATGAGTTGCCTCAGGACTGTCAGACCAGCTAGTAGAAATGTAAGATAATTACGGCAGCAGAATAAAAATGTTTAATATTTTAACCTTCTGAAATTATGTAACTTTTTCATTTTATGATATATATTTAATCACGGTGCAATAATTAATATCATACAATAAGAAACCAAACATTTGACTATCGGGCAGAAAAAAAACTTTTTTTGACAAACAGTGTAATAATTACAAAGCTGTTCTTTACTTAATTGCTTTTTTGCATTTGAAATAAAAATTTTGAAAATCTAAATCAATTTTATGCATACATATTGTAACACAAGTATAAAATGTGAAGATGTTACGCACATAGTTGTTATACTACGTAACTTCAGATGGCAGCATAAATCTACTGTAGATAAGAACCTTGTAGGTTAAGAGATATTCTTCCACCACCAAGTGCAATCGGTCGACTTTCAACTTTGTTGTGATCCAGTAAAAGGTAAACTTGGTGTTTTTTGATCATATCAATAATTGATTGTTGATCATATCATATTTTGAATGCTGTACGATAGTGAAATATTTCGAATATTTTTTTTTATTTTGATATGTGCGGCCCACCGCAGTTTAGTAAATTTTTACGTGGCCCACCAACCGATTTGGGTTGGGCACCCCTGATGTAAGACATTCTCTTCTTGTTGATATTAATTGAATCTGTGCTGTTATTTTGTGAGATCAATAAATAGATTGATTGGATTATGCCTAGTATTTCTTCCCTTCCTCCCACACATCTAGGTGCCCAAGCGAGAGATCGTAGTTCAGAGGTACTCAACCTTTTTTTCTGCCGGACCGCATACATATGTTAGCTATTTCATGCGGGCCGCAAGATGAGGATTAATGGGGGGATACTTTAAGACCAAAATAACATAGAAAATTTAAAAAGTGAAAATTGATCAAAATATTATTCCTCCTATTTTGCTTCTTTTTTAAATTATTTTTTTTTTTTTTATATTTGTCATGAATTTTTCTAAATTAGAAGCATTTAAGAAACACAACTTCTGCATCAGTAAACGGTTTCATATGATTACCAATAATGTAACAAACTTCATAGGATGTCTTTGTTACGGCAGTGATATTGCCACTGACAAAACACTTTGTTTTTTTTGCTGTTGTAAAGATTATTCAAGAAAAAGCCCATTTATTATCTCATGAAAGAGATCTTCGAGGAAAAGTGTCAGTGAGCGATTCCCCCGTTTGTAGGTATTTTTTAACTACACTTTCGTGACAAATCAAACAATTACTGAACCATTCTTTTTTTCACTACAAAATAGTCAACTTCCCAATCGTCTTGAAACAATCTATTTTATTTGAATATCTTTCACTTGCAAGATATGAAAGATAATTAAAAATTAGTCCCGCTCATAAATGGTCGCTACTCCACTGTTGTCTATAGCAGGGGTACTCTACCTTTTTTTCTTCTGGGCCGCATACATATGTCAGCCATTTCACGCGGCAGCAACCTGAGGATAAATAGGGGGGAGAGAAATAAGTTTATATCAAGATAACATTGGAAATTTAAAGTGTCGAAAATTAATCATAATATTTTAATTCCTGTTTTTTTTTTTTAATTATTATATTTTTATACTTTTCATTTTTATTACTAACACTAAATTAGAAACATTTAAGAAACACTCCTTCACAATTTATGCAACAGTAAACGGTTTCATGTGATGACCAATAATATTTATAACGAACTTTATGGGATGTGTTTGTTACCGCTGTGATATTATCACTGACAAAATACTTTGTTGCTGTTGCTAGGATAATTAAAAAAAAGCCTTTTTATCACCTCTTGAAATAAATCTTTGAAGGAAAAGTATCATTGAATGATTCCTGTTTATTGGTATTTTTTAATTATTTTTTAATCATTTTTAATTTTGTGACAAATCAAACCATTACTGATCCATGTTCGTTTTTTTCTACAAAACAGTCAACCTACCAATCGTCTTGAAATGATATATTTTCTTCGAATATTTTTTGCTTGCAAGATATGAAAGATAGTTATTAAAAATTAATTCCACTCTCTGTTCATTCCACTGCTATCTTTATCACTAACCGTAACTGTTCTAAATAGAGAAAGAATATCAATTCGTACCCGTACAACACCGACAACAAAAAGAAAAATTGATACATTTAATTTCTTGACAAAGAATTTTCCACCAATGGGCCATGACCGGGCCACTTAAAAAGGCTCGGCGGGCCACAGGTTGTGTATCGCTGGTCTATAGTCACTAATCAGAAAAAAATATCAATTCGCACCCAAACGATATCGACAGCAAAAAGCAAAATTGATATATCTGTGTGTGATTTTTTTAGCAAAGAATTTCCTACCATAATTTCATAAATAAAGGAACTTCACAGAGCAATGGGCCATGACCGGTGGCTGCAGCATGAATACCGCTGTCCCAGTTTCTCATACGTTGACCAACAGATTTTTGATATTCAGCTTAAAGATTACGCCTCGGGGCTTTCTTCTATGTGTTTTATATTAAAATATACCACTTCACTCTTTTTCCCTATAAAAGAAATCTGTGTGCGCAACTTGTAACAACAATTACTACAATAATGAATTATAATTTAATAAAAAGCTAAAAAACACGCTTTTATAGAGAATCGAACAAAAAAGTAAAAGAATAATTCTTAATATAAGAATAAAATGATTAACGAGAAAATTAATGTCATTGGGATAAAAGCGTGGGGTGCTTTTAATTTATTGTTATAATTTCTTACTAGTTCTGTTCCGAAATGCTGAGTTAGTGTAAAAATGTAGTACAAAGCACCCCACACTTTTATCCCAATGACATTAATTTTCTCGTTAATCATTTTATTCTTATATTAAGAATTATTCTTTTACTTTTTTGTTCGATTCACTATAAAAGCGTGTTTTTTAGTTTTTTGTAAAACTGTAATTTATTTTTCATTTTTAGTTCGATCTACAATAAAAGCCTCTTTTTTAGTTTTTAAAACTATCATTTATTCTTTGTTGAATTTATCCTTGAGTTTGATATTTGGAGCCGGAATTATGTGGCTCCAGGAATTAGTCTTGCTCTTCAATGGATATTAATTAATGGGTCTGAAGGGTATTTATTTTCTCCGTTTACGGGGTCTCGTATGACCCCCTATCGTTGTATTTCAAAGATTTCGTCTCTATAGATACATGTCTTAACTAATAAAAGTGTGTTAAGAAGAAATATATTAAATATCAATCGTATTATCACCTTTTAAACGTATTCCGAAATGTTAATTCGTATCATTATTTCTAAACATATTGCTTTATCAAAATAAAAAAAAAATATTTAGCAGTTAGAACACAAATTATTTTTTTCCCGCTTGCAGTTATAATGTTGCACCTTAATCTTTTAGGCGCTAATTCTGGAATTAGTCGTTAAATCTAGAAATAGCATATGGAATTAGTAGCTAAACCTGAAAATGTTTTATGCAATTACTCGCCGAATCTGGAAACGATTTAATGAATTAGTCGCCAAATCTAGAAATCCTTATATTCCTCAATTATTAAGATCCTAATCAGGACAATGGAACAAAAGAATGAAATTATTGTATTGTCATCGGTCCTTGACAAGTGTGCGAAATTTCAAACTAATCTGACCTTTTGAAGTGGGTAAAAATCGAGTTCAAAGATTCCATTACACACAAGTGAAACTTATAAAAACGTGTTAAAAATCAAGAGTATATGTTTGGTGATTATTTTTTTAGTCTTGTTACAAAAAGATGCATTGTTTTATCTGAAAGTTGATCTTGTTTAAGAGTGTGCTCAAATTAAAATTAGTTCAATCGTCAAAATTTGGTATCGAGAACCGCCACTAAATGGCTCTCACATTTAGGGACTTAACCGTGTCTGCAAAAAGGGTTACTCAACAGTAGACGACCCATTAGGAAAAAAAATGTTTAAGAGAATGAATGTTTATTCTTAAATTTTAATTCTATCAAATACGATATGTTGACATACATTTGTACATGTTGCAAAAAATCACATTTCCAAAAAAAGCCTTTTTTCATTTTTTCCCCCTTTTTAGTAAGCAAAAAATAATACATAACATAAAATGTTATATAAATATAAAATGAATTCGTATTCATCTCATTTTTTTATTCATAGCACTTCTTAAAATATAAATTAGTATCAAAATACAAAATGATTTTTAATTCGTAGCTAATCAAGCTATTAATATGCAGTGATGTACACTTCGGTGTCTTTAAAAAAACAGGATTTTACAGAAATAGTAACGTTATTTAAATATTTAGTTAGTTTGTGTGCTAATAATAGATTTATATTTTATTTTATTTGCCAAAAAATTCAGAATATGAGTTTGACATACTAATAGAGAATGATAGTAATATTATTTCTGCTTAGTTATATATAACAGGTTATTTTAATACTTTTTATTACTAAAAGTTTTATGCGATACACAATAAACCTTCATTTGAACTCGTCCTTGAAAAGATGATAGATATTTCTTTTCTTTCCACTTCTTGAACACGAATAAAACTATCAATATTTCGAAAGTTCAAAACTATTAATGATGTTTTTGATGATAAAATATTTACATAACAATACTCGGTATGTTATGCAAAACAAAAGAATCAATATTGTAAAATACTGACAAAAAATGACAAAATTCAAAAACCAATGAAAAATAATTAGATTTTAATTTTATTTTTTAAAAAAAGAATGGACTCTGTCTTTGAGAACATTTTGCAAATATTTTGAAATATTTAAAGCATAGTTTAATTTTTTTCATTTGAAAATTCATTTTTATTTACAGTTTGTGCATTAAGCCATCTTTTTATTTCCATACGAATATTTTTTATATATTTATTAAGTTGGTGTACTCGTCAAAAAATTGTTTCTCTCTCTCTCACTCTCTTATTTATAAACATCTAGACGAGGGATTCAAGAGGTCCTTGCAGGGTCGTAAATGTCTTGTTAATGCAATAGATGGCGTTGTATGGAATTAACACTGCACAGCAATCGTCCTTGAAGCTAATTGATATTTTTAATAATATTTGAGAATCGGTGTCTTAGGTAGTAAGTGGTGTAACGGAGAATATTAGCCCCCCTGTAAAGTCAGGTTTTGGGCCTAAAGCTGGATCTTACAAAGGGTAACTTGTCATCAGAAAGGCTTTGGGCTCCCTAGAATCCCCCCCCACCACGATGCGGAGGTGTACAGTACGCCCCTGTAGGTAGTAAAATGGACAAATAGTCAAACGTGTTGGTCGAAATGCACCTTGCATATGAATCTGTAGACAGCATCGGGCATGCCACTCTACCCTTGTATCAAGAAAATTTCCAAATAGGTGTGTTTCTCAGCATACGATATTCACATACATATGCACAGAAAAACAAACAAACGAAAGTGTTTCGAAAAATACCATGAGTCGAGAATAATTTTAAAGGACACCACATTTATGTTGCTTTCTATTTTAAGACTCCTATCAAGTATGGAATGACTATTGAAGGTGTTGTCTGCAGTGTTAATGACAAATGAGAGAACAATATATGCATTTATACGGATTTTTTGTGTTTTCTTACAAGTATTATATTGTAAATATCGTGTCATACATCTCTCTCTTAATCTTATCAATAAACTCTTTTCCAAAAACTGAGAAGTACTATTCTCTATTTGTGTTTTTCGTTATTGTCAGTAAGTATTTAGGGGATGAGGAACATGCAATGCTAAATAAGTTTGCAGCTTTTCCATATAATTTTCTCTTTGTTTAAAGTTATATTTTGTAGTGTTTTGGCATTCTTAAACTATTTTTTAAAATTGGAGTAATCTTACACCGAAAAGCCATTACGGTTCAATCCTAGGAGAGCCCAAACCCTTGGCGCGAATTACTTTGTTTGGCGATAATTGTGCCATCTTGGTAACCCTACTTTTTTTAAACACTGCATGTGGCAACCTTAACTATTTCTAGCATTTTCGTATATTGTGGGCGCGCATTTCCAATTTCATTTTGTTGTTGGGCTCCGGGTTGGCTGTGTGTGTGTGGGAATATACTTTAGAATTTTTTACTTTGTTGAATGCGAAAGGTAAGAAAGAATTGATTGAATGGTGTTTGAAGGAAGGATTGCTTCAAGTTATGAATGTCCTTGTAATGATCGGCATGATGTAACATGGTCGGCAATAAAACGCTTTCTTCGAAATTGTACCAGCCACGCCGAATGTATGTTTGACCATTACCTCGCAGAATAAATATGGCGGCGCTCACACAATCATTCGCTTAGCGATGAGACCTTTAAAGCTTTTTAAAATCTGTTGTTACGCTGTACCCTCCACTTGGAAAAGATCAGCAGTAAGAAAGTAAGTGCTGTTTTTATAATTTTTATCTTAAATGTTTAATTTCTGTATTGTTTACATATATTTTTATTAGGCATCGACCTTTTCCCGCTATATTCCTTTGCCGCCATTGTCGGCTTTGCTTGGCGCCATCTTGTTCTGTCTTGGCGCTTTTTTCGGTTTGTCGCCAAGGGTGTGGGCTCTCCTAGGATTTTACCGCCATTACATTATGACCACCCCTCATAGAGAGCCATGAACTCACCCTGAGATAAAAACATGGCACACGTGCGAATGATACTGGAGTCCTCATGCATCCGCTGTCCTTCTACATGTAGAGTTTAATAGGAAAAGCAACTAATACATTAGATTTCAGGAAAGGTCAAATTGTTATGGCTCGGCGTCTGGGAACATCGGTTTCAGAGATGGCGCGTTTGGTGGGCAGCTTATGTACAGCCGTTGTATTTTATCGAACTAAGTATATAAATGGTGATACAGAAATTCATCAGCCCCGTAGTTTTGATTCTAGAAGAAAGTGGAGACTGCTTTGCATTGTGTACGCCCGACTGGAGGGCTACAACGGCTGATATCCCAAGCAACTACAACACTGATGATTCATACAGCGTGTCTTAATATAGTGCAGCGGGAGCAGCTATGTAGACCCTTGAATATGGGTCTACATAGCTGCTCCCGAATCGCGTCATTGCATCAATCGCCAACGGCGCCTACAATAGGCCATGGAACATCGACTTTAAACCTTAGACGAATAGTATTTTCTGGTCAATCCCTTTGACGGACGATTGCGAATACACCAATTTCTAAAAGGTACCCTATCTCTCATTTGCGCAGTTGGCCAGATACAAGACGGTGGCAGCGATATATTAATAGGCCACATTATATATATAAGACACCTCATTCCCATAGAGCAATATCAGAAGTCTGTGCGCTATGCGATCATCGTTCCATAACAAATGCATTCCTTAATGGTAACAATGTTCACTGCCGGTGATGGGGCTCACAGGATAATCCAATCAAACAATTGAGGTTATACTTAGAAAGCCGAATTCGTGCTACCACCTCGCTAAGTGTGGGAATTGCAAGACGAATTGGTGAGTAATGGTACCAGATATTTCAACTATCTGATTGCACCATGTTGAGACTATTTGACTACATTTTGTTGACTCGCCAGATGCTGGCGGGTTTTTAAAGGGTAAATGTGGACCTACTTTATATGAAACGGGAGATGAAAAGTGTACAAAAAAATTTACAACTTTAATATCAGGATACATATTTATTTATCTTCGTTTCTATTATCGCGTTCCTTTAAATATTAAAACACATGAAGTGTGTACAATGAATCATCATAAGTAAATTGTTATATGATAAAACACAATTAAAATTTCCACATTTATATGTAATATTTGTGGAAAGTAGGAGGATCGCGTTATTTTAAATTCATTTCCTTTCTACCCAGATCGAGCAACAGATGCGTGCACATATACTAATCAACATTACATGCCTGGAAGTGCAAAACGTTGTAATGGTCACCCCGCGATGTCCATTAGTGTGGGAGAGTCGAAAGAAAGATTACCCATATACAAAATCACTTCTACTTATTTACTATTATGAACAACAACACAAATTCTATTAACCAAGTCAAGAAATACACCAACAACTAAATATGGAAAGCAATAGCGTGGTAGACAAGATACGAAAAGTCTGATCACTTACGTGCAGACAATACACCTTCTATATAATTCCAAGCGACCTAATCCAATTTAATCTGTAGTTGACCAAATCGTCAACTTTAATATTACACAAATAAGTACTCACGCAAACGAAGTATTACAAATTAGTATTACTAAGTACTCACTTCACGTTCAATCAAACACTGCTATCTGTTAGCAGTCTAATCTCTCTCTCCCTCTTTGAAAGTCTAATCTTTATATACAAGTCTTAATTTACATACTCACATCTTCTTTGGAGGAGGAAGGTTTTATAATATAATAAATTTCATTGACCCAATATTCTCCAAGAGGATTATTAGTGGAAAGAACGCGTATAGACCCGTAACAACGTCAAGTAAGAGATGAAAAGGGAAAAAAAAGGAATCAAGATGTTACATCAAAAACGCTCACAAGCTGTTTGAATTTTCCAACTTTATGTGTGTGGGATAGTCTGAATCCAAGGAATTCGAAGTATAAAATACAAAAATCTTACCTCAATGTATAGTAGATGAAGATACTACTATAACGAATATCATTAAGATCTGCAACTCTTCACAAATTAACCACATTTTCCAAATCAAACGATACACATTTCCTCAAATCAAATGCACAGTAAGTCCTGCCAATTTTGTCATGTTATTTTCGCAACAAAGAAAAACAGTAAGAACAGCACATAAAGCAACAACAGCTCAAAGCAACATCTTTTACAAGCCAAAAACATAACAAAGTAAAATGTAACCCAAATGATATTGATGAATGGTTGAAAAATTTCAATCACAAAAATGATTGCGCGAGGAAGTAGTAAACAGTAATTTCTTGGGTTTTATTTTTAAAGCGACGTGCGATAAAGAAAATAATTTACAATTTTATTGAAAATCGTGGTGTATATTTTTCTCATATGTGCATAAAAAAACAAGCATAAGTAGAGGGAAACATCGGTTACATTTTTCTGAAACTAAAGGATCATTTTTCTGTTTTGTTTCCAAGTGCTGATTCAAGGTGATCGTCACAGCTTACGAAAGAAGAATCTGATGACTGAAAAAACGCAAATAATTTGTAGAAAGACATGAAGAAATCATCTCTATAAATTTGCTGCAATTTCGTAAAAACAAGAATGCTCGCGTCGATTCTCAACTTGCAAGCCAAAGTGAAAAAAAAAAAAACGGTGTGCACTTTTAGAACTTTTTACTTCAGTAAAACAATTTTTAGCAGAACGAGCTCTTACATTTCGAGGTAGTGATAAAACCACTGATTCCTCTCGTAATGGAAATTTTATAGGTTTGTTGTATTTAATAGCCAAGTTAGACATTTTTCTGGCTCAGCATATGAATATTTATGCAATAAAGAAAAAAGTCATCATACAAATCAAGAACAAGCGAGGAATTTCATTAAGCTTTGTAGGTCATATTATTAGTGAAATTAAGAAATGCGAGTACTATTCAGTATCACGATTTCACCTTTTGCTATTAAAAAATGAAAAAAAGATGAAGGTAAAAGACTTACCTTGTCAATGGAGGGCTGCCACGTATTGACGAAAACGAAGTCCAAATAAAACAAAGCTTGTGAACTTCTAAAAAGTTTAATTGCTACCACACACATAATACATTAGACTTTACACACAACTAACACGGCACACACTAGACAAATAACATTTCTATTAATAACAACTTGTTCAGTATCACGTAGTTTCTCAATCTTTCTCTGCTTGGCGTTCTTTTTCTGCGCGTTTCTTCCACGTGTCTATTTATATTCAATTATATCAGTTCATTCAAGCGGTGGCACTGTAGGTGCCTTTTGGTTGGGAATAGCTTGATTGGGAGTCGCTTGATTGGAAGTTTATGACACACTAGATTCTACTTTAGACTGTGACGTATGGGTTACGAAATTCACAGCCAGGCTAGATATATAAATATTTACAATTTATTTACATAACATTCTAAAAAAACAATCTTACATCCAGAGCACGTTTATATATCGTCTGACTCTCTCCGGGACCCTCAAAACCGGTCCTCCGCATGTCCTTTTTAGACGAGTCTATCCGGAACGTAGGGGAACGGGATTCTAGTAAACCCTTCTCCCCCACTTCCTCGGAACATTCGTCACAACTCCTCCTTCCTCTAGAAAGAACTTTTTCTGATGAAGGAAAAGTTCTGTTCTTTTAAGGTCCGCTAAAATCAATTAGGAGATACCACTTAAAAGTTCTAGGTAACACTACCTTTTTAACAGTGTACGATTCCCTTCTGGCCAGAATGACATACTACAATACAATTAACATATAAAAATTCAAAATAAATTAGAAAATGACAACTTATTAGATAGATACAAATTACAGAATTATTTTAATTTAGAAAAAAATTAAAATAAAGAATTTATGTTCATTATAGAGGTGGGAGTAATAATACACTCTTGGGGAATATATATAAAAATTTAATCAATCCTACTTAAGGCATCTGCATTGGCATGACTTCTCCCAGGTTTATGAATAACTTCAAAATTAAATGGTTGTAGTGCAAGTGACCAACGCATAAGGCGCGGATTTGTTCCTGCATTAGTTTTCAACCAAATTAATGGGTCGGTCTGAATGATAAATTTCTGCTGTCCATCAAGGTAACAATTAAGTTTTTTTTACTGCATAAACGATAGCTGCACACTCTTTTTCAGTTGTGCCGTAAACCTTCTCGGCGTCAGAAAATTTCTTGCTAAGGTACAGGATGGGATGCTCTTCCCCTCTATCATTTCTCTGAGCCAGGACTATTCCAATACTCGTGTCAGGTGTCGGTTTGAAGAATAAATTGTCTTTTGAAATCCGGGGCATATAGAACAGGGTTAGTCGACAGTTTTTCCTTCAATTGTACAAAGGATTCTTGACATTCCGAAGTCCAGTTAATGTATCCTTTCTTCGATTTCCCTTTTAACAGTTCTGTTAGTGGTGCTGCTAAACTAGAGAACATTGGGATGTACTGTCGATAATATCCCGCAATTCCCAAAAAGGCTCTAACCTGGGTTTTAGTCCTTGGAACTGGAAAATCTAGTATTGTTTGAACTTTCAATTGAGCTGGAGATCTCTTTCCTAACCCTACGACATGACCAAGATATTGAACGCTATCTTGTGCGAATTTACATTTTGCTGGTTTGATTGTTAACCGAGCATCCCGTATCCGTTCTAGTACTTTATCTATGTGGCTTATATGATCGTCCCAGGTTTCTGAAAAAATAGCCACATCGTCTAGATATGGTAGGGCAAACTTCTCACAGCCTTGAAGTAGTTCAGCCATCAATCTGCTGAAATAATAGGGCGCACTTTTTAACCCGAAGGGCATACGTAATGGACGATAAGTTCCAAAACTAGTGGTAAATGCTGCTAACCTCTGAGCCTTTGGAGTTAAGGGAATCTGCCAATAACCTTTTGTTAAGTCAAGTAAGGTTATATATTTGGCAGCTGCGACAGTTTCAATTCTATGCTCTATATTTGGTAAGGGATAAAACTGAGTTCTTATTACTTCATTCAGTTTTCTATAATCGATGCAAGGCCTAGGATCTTTTCCAGGAGTCTCAACTAAGATCATGGGTGAAGCATAATCCGACTCTCCTATTTCTATTACCTGGTGCTTCAACATTTTCCTTATTTCTTCTTGCAATAAATCAGTTTGCCGTGTCGACATTCTGTATGGTTTCGTCCTAATAGGTACATCATTTATCAGTTCAATGTCATGCTCTACCAAATGCGTTTTTCCTGGTTCATTGGAAAGTATTTTAGAATAACGGCATAGGATTTCTTTAAGTTTCTCTATTTGTTGAACATTCAATCGGTTTTCTAACTGACTGTGTTTTGTAATTTCATCGAAGTCAAAAATATTCGGGTTAGAATCGATACAGGAAAGTTTTCTAATTCGTTCGAATCTTCCTTTGCTCTACTGTTAATTATATTTATAAATTCGGCTCTTTGTAGTACGGCTTCAACATATTTACATGAAAAACTTGATTTGACTCGGTGTTGTTGTTAAAGCACACCACATAATTAGTCACTGAAATTTTTTTCTCTGTTTTCCCCGGTCCTTTCCACTGCACAGATAGTTTATTAGGACGATTCATCTTTAACACTAACACTAAATCTCCTTCTGAAAATTCACGCTTAATAGTATTTTTATCATACCATGCCATTCTTTTAATCTTCGTTTTTTCCATTTTTTCAATGGCTAATTCCTGACAACTTTTAAGTCGATTTATGAGTTGGAAAACGTATTCCACAACGGGGGTCACCTCTTCTGTAGTCCCCATCCAATTCTCATACAAAAGAGTTATAGGTGTTCTCAAATTTTTCCCATGGACCAATTCCGCGGGAGTAAACCCTGTGCTTTCATGAGTGATGGTTCTTAAAGCGAAAAGTGCAGCTGGCAACTGTTTTTCCCATTCGGGAGAGGATTCAATGCATATCACTCTTAAGATTCTTTTCAGAGTTCCGTGAAATCTTTCGACGGGATTACTCTGAGGATGATAAACCGAACTTCGAACAACGTTTATTCCAAAGTTTTCAAAAAATACTGATGTTAAAATACTCATGAATGAAGTTCCCTGGTCCGTTTGAATTTCTTTAGGAAAACCCATTCTACTGAAGATCTGGAACAAAGCCTCCACAACTGTAGTGGACGCTATATCAGGCATTGGCACTGCATCAGGATACTTCGAGGACATGCACAGGACAGTTAACAAATATTTATTCCCTGTAGGCGTAGTGGGAAGGGGTCCTACTGCATCAACGTTTAATTTGGAAAAAACTTCACTTATTACAGGAACTAATTGCATTGGTGCTTTTTTCTGATCATTTGCCTTACCTGCCCTCTGACAGGGATCACATGTTTTCACAAACTCCTCTATCTCTTTATAGCACTGAGGCCACAGTAAAAATATCTTGCAATCCGACTCTTCGTCGTCGTGACACCTAAATGGCCTGATGTACCTTCATGCCCCATTTTCAGAATTGACGATCGGAATTTCTCAGGAATAACCAGTAGTTGTCTTATGTCTCCATTCTTATCTTTTCTGCTTTTGATCAGAAGTTTTCCTTTGGTTAGTGAATAAACGCTTGCTTCATTATTCATACCCTTTTCTATCTTTTGAATCAAAGGAGCTAATTCTTCACTTTTCTGTTGGGCTTCTATGAACTCATCAGTATTAATATTGATTAAACTCATTGTGTCCTTTTCTTCCGTAAATAAAGGCAACAGATTTTTAATATCTTCAGCTAAATTTTCTTCTAACTTCATTTCCTCCTTTTCAACCGCTTCACTTGTTCTGTTCTGTTCAGCTTCTTTTTTCCACTGACTGCGAGTTTGAATCGCATTTACTATTTCCCGTCTCGGTAAACTATTATGCTCTAAATCTGATTCAAGGAGCTCAATTGTTCGATTTCCTAAAATATATCTTCCCTGATCCAATTGCTTTCGCACCACAGCTGCCTTGGTGACGACATGTCCCCACTCACAATCGATTTCTACCTCTGCGAGAGGTAAACAGGTCATATGTTCATCAAGAATATGTTGGACCCACACATTCTCACCTGTAAACATATTTGGTGTAATAAATTTCTCACAAATTATATCAATTGAGGCTCCTGTATCTCTAAGGATAGGCATCTCAAATCCGTTCACCTTACCTCTAATAGTATATGGGTCGAGTGAAGCATTTTCGGAATTACTTTTTAGTTTATTTATGGTTTCAGAGCCATATTTCTTCAATTTAGGACATTGTGGACGAAAATGATCATAAGATCCGCATTCAAAACACTGGGGGCGTCTTCTTTTTTCAAAATCTTGATGATTGTTACGGTTTTTATGTTCTCTGGTATTCATAGGATTATTCATTGATACATTTTCCCTCGGAATAATCGTTGAGTTATTCCACTTTTTCATCGTGTCCTTGGAATATGACCATGTAACTTTTTCTGAAATGTTTTCCTCACATCTTCATATTCCTCTATTTTACGAGCGAGATCAACAGGAGAAATAATCCCACTCCATTCGTCCAAATGATGTTCCTTAAATTCAATTGGAGCCTTTTTCTTTAATTGATCCGTTATCATTAAGTCTTTCAACTGTTTGAAAGTAGTAATACCTAATCCGGCAATCCACCCCTCAAAATAGGTCTGAAGTTCATAATAAAAATCGTCCCACGTGGTCTCCGGATTCTTCTGGTGTTTAACAAAAAGCTGACGAAATTTTTCGGGGCTTAATTTAAATCTTTTTAGAATCAATGCTTTCACATGATCGTAATCTGATGCAAGTTCTTCGGACTCTCTCGCGATAATATTTACAATATCAGGGGGCAGAACACTAATTTGTTGCGGAACCCAATTTTCTTTAGAAATCCTATTCATTTTGGCCTGTCTTTCAAGTAAAACCAAAAACAGGCTTATGTCATCTTCCTTTTGCCTTAAATCTAGAAAGAAGTTTATGCAGTTCAAAAGTGTTTGAATGGTGTCTCGTTCATGTGATCATTCTCGCTTACGCGCGAGGTGTTACCTTCTAATCTTTCTTCAATTCTCACGTTTAGCATTTCTCGAACGAATTCTTCATCGTAATTTGTTCTATTTACAATTAGGTTTCTAAGGTCTATAATTTTTAGATCATCAGTTACTCTTTCCCCTAATTGTTCTGCAATATAACTTTGGTCTGATTTTCGACCTTTTCCTAAGTAAGCCATTTTTAAACAAAAAGTTCTTACAAATAAAAAAAAATATTTCGAACCCCACAATTAGAATGAAATATCACTTATACACTTTTTCTTAAGAAAATAATAATAAATAGTAAAATTCAAAATTGGTAATTATTAAAAATACTTTTAAGCAAATGTATGCCTATACTTAATTATTACCAGCAAAACTCCAATACGTATTTGATAACATAATAATATTTGTAACACACATATACACACTATTTATAGATATAAAAATACTTTTATCAAATTTTATACTAAGATTTTTTTCAATGAAAAAAAACTAATTTTAATAAACAAACAATAAATTGCAAAGTATCAAAAGCCAAGTTTTTTTAAAAAAAATACCTGCTATTCTTCATACAAAATAGCTTAAAATAAATATTTAATATAAATTTTTTTTAAAAAAAGAATTATTTCTTGTGAAATGCTTATAGATTTTATATGAAACCTTTCTCCAAGTAACTTGCGTAATTTTAACTAAAACACACCGGAAAAGCAATAAATAAAATACGCAGTATTACATAATCATGCTATTCGCAAAAAAAAAGAAGAAATATATATGTTTAACTAAACAATTTCTCTGCTATCACAGGATGTGACTCATGCAATTTAAAATATATAATATAATATATATATATATATATATATATATATATATATATATATATATATATATATATATATATATATATTCTCCAGTAGACAATTAGTAGCTTCCCTAAATTATATGCTTATAAATAGAGAGAACCAATTAGAATAACATGAGAACAATTGAATCTCAATACATAGGATATGTAATACAGTTTAGTCACCTAAATTTAGTACTTCAAAACACAAACAAATTTAAAAAAAAAAAAAAAAAACACAAGATCTGATTTAAATAATTTGGCCAGATAGAAGGGAAATCGTACCTGAAATATATTTTCATTGATCCGCACTACGTACTACGGCGCTTCCACGGAGACCACGCACCTGCGAGCTCCACGACCTGTCGAATCATCATGAGCGAATCAAGCGATTATATGGAACTTTCGCCGTCAAAATTTGACCAAGTTTCCGCTTAGAGATACTGTCACAGGTATCTCAGCTCTTCATTTATCTATTCACGGGATGGACGGACGTTCTCCCAGCCCCGGAAATTCATTCATGGACATGTACATTTCCGGCAAACAGGCCATGATCAGGAGAAAAGAGGAGATGGTAAGTGAGCTTCAAACCCTCCCACCATGTACTATCTCAGACTGCCAGGATCATAAGATTCCCTCTACCTCGGTAGAAGAGGAAAATAATTTTGTTCCCTCCCCTCCTGTTAATGAAAATAAGATTGAAAATAAAACTAAAATCAATAGCAAATCTAAGAAAAATTTAGCAAAAACGTAAACAGAAAGGTAAGGATTCTACGGAAGAGTTTATCTTTCCGAAAAAGACGGCCAGACCGATCTCTCCTACCTCCACCCAGGACCCCATAGAAACTAACAATAGTTTCTCCGATCTTGAACAGGATGTCGAGCATCCTCCTTCGATTGAAACAGTAACTACCGAAGTAGTTACACCCAAGATTTCCCCTCACCCTATAATGCTTAAAATCAAAGACAATTTCAGAGAGCAAATTAAATGCATCTCAGAAAAATTCCCTAATTTACGTAATAGAATCGTTAATGACGTAGTAAAAATGTTCTCCACCGACCATGAAGAATACAGAAAACTTAAACACTTTTTAGAGACTGATAAAGATTTCGAATTTTACATTCTCAAACGCCAAAAAGATAAACCAATTAAAGCCGTTATTAAAGGCCTCCCTAATTCTGCTTTAATTACTGATATCACTAACGACTTAAAATTAATCGGATTCAATATAGATAGCTGCACGCAACTAATCTCCAAAAGAACTAAAAAATCCCTCCCATATTTCCTAATTACTTTACCAAGAAACGATTTAAATAGTAAAATTTTTGACATCAAAAAGTTGGGTTATTTGCAGGTGAAAGTAGAAGGTTACCTCGTTAGAGGAATAACCCAATGCTTCAACTGCAATAACTTCTACCATACTGCCGCGAATTGTTTTATGAAACCAAGATGCCTTAAATGCGGTAAAGACCATGCCACGCGAAATTGTCACATCAAAGAACGACAAGAAAACCCATTTTGTATCAACTGCCAGGACTTCGGTCACTCGGCATGTTACACTAAATGTCCCAAATTCCCCAACCCAAAAAAGGCACTGCTTTTTCCGACCCGATTAAAAGAAAAAAATTTTTCAAGCAAATGGACAAAAGAGGGAATTTCCTTCGCTAACGTTGTTAGTGGAGAAATCCCCAATCAGATCCCCTCCGAAACCGAAAACCTAACTGCAAATAAAAGGAAGACTCTTCCAGTGGATTCCCTACCCAAGATAATAACAGTTCAGATTTTTCCCAAGTTTTGGAACTTTTTAATACTATCTCAAACCTCGTAAAGAAAAACCCCAAAATTCTCGACCTTCTCTCTAAATTTAAAACAGCAAATTCCGACGAAGAAAAAACCTGCCTTCTGGCAGAAGCTATAATGAACAATATTTAAATTTCCCTATCATTCTTAATTGTAACTTTTATTTTTTACCCCTTAACTTTTTAAAATTCTCTCAAAATAATCGAATTTCTCTTTTTAAATTAAGTTAAAGTCACTTTCTATTTCAAAGTACGTGATTTCAATCTTAAAAGCTCACTGCCATCCTCCAATCAACGATCGCTCCATAGCCAACGCCTCCTGCACTGCCATTGGACCTCCTCCTCTGAAGTCACGCCCCTCTCTTCAAGCCCAAGTTTCCAAAACCATGAAAATCAGAGTCCCAGATAGAGGATAGAAGAATGCTGACGCATTCTAGATTCCTGTTTACAAAATCATCCGTCACTACGGCGCTTCCTAGACCAGGGGTTGATCTTATCTTTTTTTCTTTCCTATTTTAGGAATTCTTTGTAGACGAGACGGTGTTTCTTTTAAGACCGGGATGGTGTAAACTTTTTCTTAAGACAGGAATTGTCGTTGGCCGGGGTGGCACTCGTTTCAAGACCAGGGTAGTCTAAATTCTTTCTCTTATGACAGGAAATGTCGTTGGCCGGGGTGGCACTTGTTTCAAGACCAGGGTGGTCTATATACTTCTTCTATGAGCAGAACTTCTTGCGTGCCTGGACGGCTCGTTGATCTCCTCTAAGATGGTGTGAATTTTCTGTCATACTCAATCTTAATTCATCGATTATATATCTAGCCAAAAATTACATTTGAGTAATTTTTCATCTCGTCGGGGCCTCCATTAAATAGACTGTGACGTATGGGTTACGAAATTCACAGCCAGGCTAGATATATAAATATTTACAATTTATTTACATAACATTCTAAAAAAACAATCTTACATCCAGAGCACGTTTATATCGTCTGACTCTCTCCGGGACCCTCAAAACCGGTCCTCCGCATGTCCTTTTTAGACGAGTCTATCCGGAACGTAGGGGAACGGGATTCTAGTAAACCCTTCTCCCCCACTTCCTCGGAACATTCGCCACAAGACATTTCGAATGTAGACTAACTCATTCTAATAATGCAATGTATTATCTGAAGTTCTTCGGTATATGGAAGATCATATTGCTGGACAATACGTCCAAAGATTATTTTTTTAAAAATGACATTAATATCAAAACACTGTCGTAGCAAGCTCTAAGTGTGCCCGTATCAAAACTCCTTCGTGGCCCCATATTTGAAACGAAAGCCCTCTTAGTGGTACTGTAGTTATACATGTTGGGGCCCCGTATCATTGATACGGCTGATACGGCGGTAGCTACGTCCCTGTACCCCAAACTATTGTAGTCAAAGCCGTGACAAAGCCAGAAATATAAATGGAAAATATCATGGCTACAAGCACGAGATAAGAAGATAAATATGTACACAGAATATATTCCCTGATTTAAACATTCATTGAATTTGGTGTGTGCACAAATGTTTTGTACAATGCTGTATAAATAAATGTATTTTTTTAGGCGTATTATATGTTACGAGCAATTCTTCGTCCAATTTGTGCAATTTTTACTCGGTTGCCATAGCATTGGTTTTCAAACAACTTTTTCCAAGTGAGCTCAAAAAGTTGTTCCAAATAAAAGTTGCTTGAAATCCCAGAAATTCCAAAAATTAGGTTCTTCGGCGCCCTACGTCATAAACAAGATGGCGGCTTCGATTTCGTCAAACTCATCAGATATGGCGTGTAATAGTTTAAAGGTGTATAATATTTAAAAACGGCGTATGATATTTGAAACAGAATGGTGCTCCATTTCTGTTTACGCTCTTCAACAAAAGCGCAACCGAAATAAAATAAATAATTTTGGATGTTCGTTTGCCGAAGCAGAAAAATCGGCGAGTAATTTTTCAATGTGGAGGTAGAGTGCGGCTGACGTCAGAGCATATCGTTTTGCCTTCACCCTCCTATAGGACGAAAAATTGGTTCAAAAAGTTACATCAAAAATGTACGTGTGATATGAAATGAAAATTAGATTTAACGGGTGCCAGCGAAATGAATCGCTTATACCCAAATTCGTGGAGAGAAAGTGGCAATGAAAATCAATATCTGAATACACTCCCCCGCAGGGGGAGGATGGAGGAAGAAGCGGCCAGACGAAAACGAGATAAAAATACGTTACGCGGGCAGGAGTAGAGGCGCAAGGAAGGGGGCTTAACAGCCCCAAAACGCGTTCGAGGAGCACCAAGATGCAATCGGAATAGAGAAGCTGCGGAATTTTTTTTTTTTTTTTTTTTTTGCAGCTGGAATGAATAAGAGGATGGAGACTGCAAGACAGAACTTGCAGCCGGAACAATCGTGGAATTGAAGCAGGAGCCAGCTTTAATCACTGATCCCAATTTTGATGTAGGCAAATGCATTTAAATGTTGTTAAGTGTAGCAATTAAGTATTATTGTTGTAATTACGGCGGTTTTAAGGGCAGGTTCCATTTTGTCGTTTTATAAGCAAAATTTATTTTAGCATGAGGATACGTGAAAAGTGTTTGTGCTTTAATTATAGGATTGTTATGATTTTGAATAGAAGTAAATATACGTGTGATATGGTCTTAAAGAGAGGAATATTACTTATCATTGAATCGAGGTGGGTGGGGGAGTTTAAAAAGAATTAGTATAAAAATTATTCTTAATATGTACTTCTTAAGAGGTTTTTAAGCACCTCGTAAAAATATCTTACATTTTATAATTTAATTTCATAATAGCGAGTAAAAGGTACGACCAACACCTTTTTTAAAATAGCAGATGAAAATTAAATTTCTTGAATAAGGTGATGGTGCTGAAAAAAAATTTAAAGGACAGAATAATTGCATGAGTAAATTACGATGCGTTTATGATACATAACAGAAATAATTTTTTACGAACAATTCAGGAAAGTTTGTTCTGTTTTCAACGAATCTCTCGCTTCTCTACCGCATTCTTAAAAGTAATGTTTACCAAAATTCAAAATAAATATTGTTTTCATTCAGAATCCAACACTCACAAGCATGGATTTGTCGCAATCAGTAATAAGGCTTTATTTGAGTAGTACACACTGTAAAAGGTCTAGAATCCTCTATTATTCTGTGAAATAGTTATTTAAAATCTTTCTTATCGTTTGTTGATATCATTGAAAATGATTATGGGCCTATTTTTGATTATTTTTCATAAGGTTCCATGCACTAAATTTATACAAAAAAATTATTTTAGAATTGAAAAACAATTCTGCATTAAGTTACAGGATTTACAAGATTTGTATTTAAAAAATACAGTACATTGAGTCATTTATTTGTTTATCGAATTTGCTGAAAAAATGTAAGGGTCAAGTGTTGAATATAAAAAAAAAATGCTTCATTTTCTTAAAAAATTATTTCTTTTTCAATTCCTACTACTAGTTCACTCTGTCCCTATATATATATATATATATATATATATATATATATATCTTGTTATATATATCTTGTTCAAATTATCAATCGTTAGTAAAATTCTTTCTATTAATCCATTCAAGTTTAAATACAATTTTTAAAACTTGTAGTGAACGACATTTGATGTTAATACAGTTTTTTAAAATATTAATTCATTAATTAAATTTTCTTTTTTAATTTTAAATTTATTCGGCGTTATTTCTGTTGTAGTTACAAGATGCAACAGATGTGGCGCCAGTATGTTTCTTAATGAAGTAGAGATAGACGTCAAATTTTTTTTATATTACTTGTTTGAGAGTATGTTATAATAAATTTAGAAAGGAGAATACCTGTTATATTATGTATTTAAAAAAAATTATCAAATCAAAAATTTCATTTGAAGTTTCCTACTAGAAGTTTTGCTTTCTAACAGTTTTATGTAATAGTTTCGAAACATACTGCATCTCATATACTTAATTTTAAACAGACACACATAGTTTTATACATATACTAGCTGCATGACCCGGCGTTGCACGGATTTTTTCTACTTTTATAAATTTTCCTTTCACAAAATCAGAGCACTCCCCTTATTCTTTTTCGAAATTACTTTGACTTTTTTTGTTTCTTTCCCCTCTGCTTAGCCCGGCATTACTCGGGCTTTTACCGAATGTATAACTTAATTTCCACATTAATTTCCTCTTTCCTTCATGACGCCAGCACCTTTGTGCGGGTGTGTACGCGTACGATGTGTGATTGCTATAATGATGTCATTAAAATTCCCTTTTTCGAAATTTTTCACTTCTTTTCACAGTGTGACAGGTTTCTCTCCCCTTCATTTACCCCCTGCGTTGCACGAACATATTTGAATGCATAACATATTGTCATGGAAATTCCTCTTCTCCTCTAGTTGTTAGCACTCTCTGTTGTGTGTGTGTATGATTTCTATATTAACGTCATTTCAAATCCCCTTTCGAAATTTCTTCCACATCTTTCCATTGTCAGACACGTTTCTTTTATCTCTCTATAGCCCGGATTAATTACATATAGCTACGGAAATGATTTTTTTTCTGATTGTTTGATTAAACATATGTACGCGTAAAAAAGAACACTATATATATGTATGGGGAAATGCCTATATATGTATATGTTTACATTCACTAAAAAAACATTAAAAACAAAAGAATACTGTCTGATAAAAATATTTTAGTACTTTATTATAATTTTATAGTTTTTTACTCCTCTGTATTTAGTAAATCATTTAACCATGTATCTGACGAAAAAAAGTATATTATACAAAACTAACAATAATTATTTTCTTAGAGCCTAAAATAATAAAAGGGGTTTGGTATTTTCATTTATTCAATCAATCGTTACATAACAATTTCCTTCTTAAGTTTTGAAATTTAAAAAAAAAGCGATTAAAAATGTTCATTGAGCAATTAGTTGTGAGATACCATTTGGATAAAAAAAAAATGGCTGTAAAAGAAAAAAATCTCGTCTATTGATAAAAACTTATTAAAATATTTAAAAAAATTGTAAAATAATTAAATCAAAATGTAAGATATATATTATTCTTATTATATTAATTATAAAATATTTTTTCTATAAATAATTATAATAATATATTTTATGTATTATATACCAGCTGAAATGTCCTTTCTTCGTACGGGTTAAGTATCAAAAACATAAAATTCCCCTATTATAGGAATTGTTTTTTTTTAGAGTGGGCAAAACCCTGTGTTAAGTAGTATAACCAAAATTAAAAGTATTTTTAATTAATGTTTAAATTATAAATATTTTAAACTAAGTACAATTTGGCCTCAAATTAAATAATAATTCAACAAAAACAAATATTTCAATGTAAGAGAAAATTAGTAACACATAGTAACTATAAAGTAAACAGAAATGAATGAATGCGAATAGAAATAAAAATTATACCAGAAAATAATAGCAGTTGGGTTTTGTTATTGAGCTATGGGTGAAATAACCTGAAATAGATAAACCGAAAGAAAAAAATTAATGAAAATAAACTGATTAACAAAATAATATCATAAATAAGAAATATTAGGAGGCCATCAACAGGAAAAAAATTAAATTAGTATTACATGAGGAACATTGTAATACTGTAATTGTAATTCAATAGATGTAATTGGAGATGTAATTCAATACTAAAAAAATTAAATTAGTATGAGCTAAAATAAAACATCTATCTAAAATAGGTCCCCGTGGAAATAATCTAAAATCAACAACAGTTACTGAATGATACGAATAATAAAATATGTTGCTTAAAAATTAATTATTCAAACAATACTTCGCAAAATTTCTATTAGCAATTGTAATTCTATTACAAAAAGCGAACAAATGAGTACATACAATCATAATTAACTATAAACAAATATGAGATCTTATCGGCCATAGAAGATCATAAGGCAGAAAACAGTGACGTAAAAAAACATGGTTCACAATATTACCAATCTGTCAATAGCAATAAGTTTGAATTTAGTCTCGTTTTCTTTCTTTTATACTTCAAGCAATATTTTTCTACAATGAAGAAAACATTGAATTTGCGGATGAAAGAAGAATAGCAAACATCTTTATTTTCAATGACAGAAAATATTATAGCAATGTATTTATATGCAAAAAAGGTTATGTACAATGGAAGGTACAATGCATATGTTTATGTACAATTAGCTAAGAACTACATGAATTTTTGTCAGAAGGAACATTAAACAATGATGCCACAAACAGTTTTGAACAACAAATAACAGAAAATCTTGCATACCGTAAAATCCGGCGTACATTGCCCACTTTCAGCACAAAAAATTAAATCGAAATTTACGGATTCAAGTGCTTTAAAAATAAAAAAAAGATGAGTATAGAAAAAAATTAAGACATCTACAAATATTGAAACACTGTTTATTTAAAAGATCACTTATATGAACTTAAAGGCTTGTAATTCTATATAGAAATATACTATTTTTTCTATACCTTGAATAAATTGCTTCAAAACATGAGAGCATTGCATATGTACATTCCAGGTTTCTTCGTAAAAAAGAGCGCGTGCATTATGCAGTGAACATAACAAACATTAAAAAATGCAGCTCAAAAGTATAGATGAGTATTGTATGCTGGATTTTATGTTAATCTGATATTTTTCTTTGCATTGTTTTTTTAGCGTCAAATTGTCAACAAATTGTTCGATATCGTCCATTTTTTTATTCATTTCACCATTGAAATTCGAGTCTAAATAACTGCGCATCTTTTCCATAACGTTCAACATTGAACAACATCTGCTGATGAAGGAAGAAAAGCAATCTTTTTTTTCCAATCAAAGAAAATATCATAGAAATGTACATGCATAAAATCTTTAAAAATCTATATGAAGAACAGATTGTAAGAAAGAAAGTTAAACCATAATGCCACACGACAAAAATTGCATTAACTCTGAATAAATGCAAAAGAAAATTAGATGTAATTAAATACTAAAAAAATTAATTGGTATGAACTAAAACCAAAATCTACCTAAAACGGATAAAACAGGTCCCCGTTGAAATAGTCCAGAACCAATAACAGTACTGAATGAAACAAATAATAAACTGTGTTGCTCACAAATTAATTAATGAGGCAATGCTTTTTTTGCAATATTTCTATTATCTTCAATATTTAAAATTGAAAAAGAAATAAAATAAATATAAAAGTAACCTTACACATAGTAGAAATTATAACATTAGTTCAAACCAAACAGCTACATTAAATAGATAAATTAAGGTCTGGTTTTAATGAAACTACCATAAGAGCAGCTCAGGAAACAGTCAAGAAATCGGTTGATTTGTCGAATCAGCCGCTTCTCGTGCGAAGTGTTTTCTCGCCAAATCGATAAATGTGCCAAATCTGGTAACCCTTCTGAATTTGTTTTCCAGTAAAGAAGCAGTCGTTTTTTTTGGCGAAATTTTGCGCACGCGCAGTAGATTTATTTAATTTTAACTGTTTTAACGATATCGCGGCAAGTTAGCGCATTCGTAATTCGTTTTTTATTTTTTTATTTTAACAGTTTAATTCTTCAACGATCTTTCTCGCTTATGGGCAGAAAGCTTGGTGAAATTGTCGAATTGGGCGCTTCTCCACCAGATTTTGGAAAATCGCTAATTTGGCGCGTTATTGCGTGTTGTTTCGGAGTTGCAACCCTACCACAACACGCAACGCCAGAGCGCGAAATTCTAGATGGCGGAAGGAAAATCATTAAAAAATTGCATTTTAAAGTTTAGAAACTGAAAATCACTGCAAAAATCAGGCATTTAAAAATGGAAATAATTTCACTTATCTTTAAAAAATGCTGCTTTCCCCGACATTTATGATGACGATGAGTTGCCTACTGAAATTATACCAGTTTGCTACTCCATATTTCTGAGAGCACCTTCCAAAACATTTTTATTTTTGCATCACTAACAAAACGGTGCACGAATCAATATTGCTCAATTCAAACCAAAACCCTTTCCTTACACTCCTAAACACATGATGGGAATCCTCTTTCACACTGGATTGAATTTTGCAGTGCCATTCAAAAACCATCATTCACTTTCTTACCCGTTCTTTCTCTCAATTCCATACTTTTCCCACATTTCAGACATACATACGATGATCCAATCAAACCTTCTTTCATGCGCCATTCTAAAACAGCTTTCTTTCCAAGCACAGGCAACATGGCAAAAAAACCTTTAACAATAGTAATCGTAATTTTTCATACATTCATTCAAATTAATCCTAACAGCATCGCTGGACATCATGGCAATTATTTGAAATTATGTGGAGAAAGAAATGAAAATATTACCTGCAAATAGTAATTCCCAAAACGAAGCCGAACAGCTGACCCAACCGGAGCAAAAGAAATAATCATTTCCTCATTAACGGAATTTTTAAAGTAATAAGAGCTTTCTGCTCATGCGCGAGAAAGACCGTTGAAGAATTAAACTGTTAAAATAAAATTTAAAAAAAAAAACGAATTACGAATGCGCTAACTTGCCGCGATATCGTTAAAACTGCTAAAATAAAATAAATCTACTGCACATGCTCAAAATTTCGCCAAAAAACGACTGCTTCTTCACTGGAAAGCAAATTCAGAAGGGTTACCAGATTTGGCGCATTTATCGATTTGGCGAGAAAATACTTGGCGCGATAAGCGCCCGATTCGACAAATCAACCGAAAGCTCTTATTACTTTAAAAATTAACGATAATTACTTATGCACCTTGCGCAGCTCTCTCTCTTTTTAACGACTTTAGAAACCTTTCTCAACGGCCTTAGTTTCGCTTGCTCCGGAACTCCGTTGGACCAGAAGTTTTCTTTCGATTCGTTTTTTCGTTGTGGAATCATTTTAACAGGTAATATTACTCTTTTTCTCCGTATAAATTTTCACAGATTGCCACGATGTGATTAGAGAGAATTTGAATGAATGCATGAAAATTACGATTAATATTGTGAAAGGTTTTTTTGCCATGTCGCCTGTGCTTGGAAAGAAAGCTGTTTTAGAATGGTGCATGAAAGAAGGTTTGATTGGATCATCGTATGTATGTCTGAAACGTGGAAAAAGTATAGAATTGAGAGAAAGAACGGGTAAAAAAGTGAATGATGGTTTTTGAATGGTACTGCAAAATTCAGTCCAGTGTGAAAGAGGATACCCATCATGTGTTTAGGAGTGTAAGGAAAGGGTTTTGGTTTGAATTGAGTAATATGGATTTGTGCACCGTTTTGTTAGTGATGCAAAAGTAAAAATGTTTCGGAAGGTGCTCTCAGAAATATGCAGTAGCACACTGGTGTTATTTCAGTAGGCAACTCATCGTCATCATAAATGTCGGAAAAAGCACCATTTTTTAAAGGTAAGTGAAATTATTTCCATTTTTAAATGCCTGATTTTTGCAGCGATTTTCATTTTCAAAACTTTAAAATGCTATTTTTTAATGATTTTCCTCCCACCATCTTGAATTTCGCGCTCTGGCGTTGCGTGTTGTGGTAGGGTTGCAACTCCGAAACAACACGCAAAAATGCGCCAAAATTGGCTATTTTTCAAAATTTGGCGGAAAAGCGGCCGTTTCGACAATTTCACCAATAAATCTTATATGTAAATAGAAATTCTACCTTAAATCACACCATTAACAGTCTGTTAATCCCAATTAATTTGAATTGAGTGCCATTTTCTTTATACATTTTCCTCCTTTCTTGTTACAATGGAAAAACATGGAATTTGCCAATAAAGGAAAACGGTACTTACGTATTGGCATCACCGCAGCAAAATTTGCACCTTGATATCAAAACAGATTCTTATGTGTCTTATATGAGAATAAAAACAGTTACATTTTGGTGAAATAAGGGCTACTTTGGCTGCGGTTACTCTTATACGTAAGTATCAGGAAAAGCAGTTCCCTTTTTCTCTTTTAATGAAAGGAAATGTTACTTGCATTTTATCGGACCAATGCCAACATTCAAAATAACTCGCCGACGCTGATATCGCATGTGCTGTATGCACTAAATTGTGGCAACCATATGCTTTGTTTCATATAATGTCGCCAATTGGTTGCGATAATATGCAAGAAACGCAATGTCATAGAAAGATTATTTGGTACTTATGTATTATTGCAACAACTGCCAAACTGTATTAATAACTCGTTAAGTTGGCAAACACACGATTTCATTTCATGCTATATTTATTAATGGGCTGGGTTTTGTGATATCAACTTCAGATGGATTGTTGTCTAAGTTCAACTGTAGATTAATATAGTACCACTATTATTCAGCTTTCTAAGAACCAAAAACCAGAGTTCTTTAGAACTGATAAGCACCAAAATATGTACAAATTTTTTGCAAAGTCGACACTTTAAAAGTCACCATATAGTTAGTTGGTAACCAACATGGAGAAAGCAAAATATATAAGAAATAACCATTCACAAAAAGACAACAGATACATGAATTTAATGAGCATTAAAATATAAAACGGCCTTGCAGAAAACAGATTTTATTATTATCGAAAATCACAGCTACGTTTAAGCACAAAATATACGATATCCGAACACACATATATAAAAAAAAGAAAGAAAGAAAGCGTGTATCAGTGTGAACACGCGTTCGAAGTTAACTTCTTTGGCTGATTTAGTGTTTTTCCAAATTTATATTTATGTCTATAATTGTTTTTAAAAAAACTAAGTTATTTTCCTTGAGAATAAAAATAGCTGTTTTTCTAAAAATTAAAAATTTTCCTCAAAATCGTTGAATTTTTGTAATTTAATCCCATTGAAATACTTTATTTTTACTCATTGTGATTAATGAAATACATAATATACTATCTGGATGAAATAATAATGAAATACATTCTGCTAATTTTTACTTTAGATATTATTAGAATGTTCTTGCTTACTTTAATTTTATCGCTATATATATTACGAGTAAATGTGACTGTTACAATAAATATCGCGGTATCTGCATCTATCTTATGTTTGTACGATATTAGTGTTTTTCAATTTCAAGTTTATATTTATATCTTTAATTTTTTTTATTAAAAAAGTTAATTTCCCTTAAAATAAAAATAAAAGATGTTTTTCTCATAATCAAAAATTTGCCTCGAAACAAAAATGCAAAATGTTCCATGCGTTGCGATTTTTGTCGAATTATAACAAAACAAACTTTCCAGAAGTATTCATCTAATATATAGTTATAAATTCTTGGATGCATTGTAATAATTAGTGATAGGGTGAAGGAAGAAATTAAAGTTTTTTATGTATAGGAAATCATTAAAATTCTTGAAATTTTTATATAAAAATTTGCGTTTACCCATATTTTGTAAATTATCATATAAAACATTACATTACATGCATTCATTTTAAAGAATCACTTAAAGAAGTTAAATCAGGTAAAAATATGAAATTTAAAAAAAAATCAAAACGCATGGAATGTTTTTAAATTTTTTAAAAACTACACATTTTTTTCACACCAATTTTTTTATATGATTTTAGTTCTAAGTTACATAGAGCCAGTAAAAATTTGGGGCATGCTTGTAAAAAATTTTACTGCCCACTGTAGTCTTAAAATACAAATTAATGAAGCACTATATAACACTTTCACAACAATCAAATTAATTACACCAAAGCGTATATATGATTTAAAAACTCACTTCTTAAACTGGATTTAGAAATTCCATTGGATTGAAAAAAAATTTAGTAAACACAATCTTTTATTGCCAAACTATTGGAAGAAATGTTGTGTTGCCACTAAATTTTAAAACAATAGATTGTTTGTATTATTTCCTTAAAAGAATTTTAAAACTGTATATCCCACAAACTCTCCTTAAATTAATTTTTGGCAGATTTTTTGAACCATTTAAATGCCTATTTCGGGTAGATTAAACTTCCAATTTTTTTTAATTCATAAAATTGATTATAATTTAACTTCTAGATTACGTAAAAACAAAACAAAGTATGTATCGCAAAGCTAAAAGAGGAAAGGCTTGTTAAAGCTGCTGTTGAATGAGGAGAGGAGGGTGGGTGCTAGCTCAGGGCTAATAGACGAGAAACACAAAAAAATATTTTATAAGCCGTAATTTTTAATCTATTTTTTCAATCTTTGAACAGATTACGGATAATAAATACTATTCTACATATGGAAAAAAAGTTTCGTTAAATTATTTTTTATGAAAAATGAAGTTATTAAATATTTAATTAAAATTTTGAGTATTTTTTGAAAAATCGCAAAAAAAAAAGATTTCATCATTTTTTTTATGATTGATTCTAAAAGAGGAAAGCATAAACTTGTTTAGAATAAAATATCAATTCATTTAGCTTGAAAGGAAACTTAAAGGGAATGATTTAGAAACCCTTTTTATAAAAGCGTATCAATTTTGACTCATTTTTAAAAAAATTGTAAAAAATAGAAAATATCATTATTTTGTTTAAAAAAATATACCATATCGTGGCGAAAAAAATGATCTTTCTGATTCTGTAATTATTTTTTGTCTGAGATGGATAGTATGAATTAGATGGCGTTTTTTAAAACGGGGGGGATTCGAACTTCATTCATTTCTACCTTACGTTCATCGCTAACCGTAACTGGTAACGCGTAACGGAAATTTCTCCCTACCGTGCCATAAGAAGTTAACTTCAATAAAGCAAACTTTACCATCGCCCACCACATTAGTGGAGTGCATAATGGAAAAAATTTATAACATTTTCATTTGTGTCAGTCAATTAGCATAAATGAATAAAACAAAGTTTCATCGCTTTCGTTTGAAATTCCGGAAAAGGATAAAATGTGCTTAATTAAGAAAACACGATTCACTTCGTTCGACATCCCTAATCAACTGTACACAAAAGCGTGTTGCCAATCCAACTAACTAAAAACCCAGTTATTGAGAAAAAAAATGGAAAAATCGCTTAAAAATTTAATTTTAAAAAATCTAAAGGGAATTTCGAAAAAAACTCTTTCTAGTGCACATCATCAGGACCTAGAATAATTATGTGCAAAGTTTTATACTTCTGGGTTGCTTAGTTTGGGCTGTAGAGGTGTAACACACATGCTTTTTTCTTCTTTTATTGGTATAGATGAAAATATTTCGTTCGAATTTGGACATTTTGCTGGAAAAATCAGTTTTTTTTAAAATTTCATTATTGCAATCGATGAACGGATTGATAAAAAAAATGTTGGTTTTAAAAAAATCACATTTATTGCTTTAACACAGGTAAAGTGATGACCTGAAAAGCACAACAGAGACGCGGACATGGCAGTAACGCACAAGAGAATATTTTGTTCACTCCTGAGATATCATCTATTTATATGAAGTCTTGGTCAATCGGAAGCTGTTGGAATCATTTTATTTCGGTATAGGCTTTTCTGATTGGTTCGAATACGCGAATGATGCAAGACTGCACCATCCTGTTTTAAAAACGCTTACGTTTTGGTTTTTGGAAGATAAAGTTACATATATCTATCGTTATAAGAGGGTAAACTTAAAATTAATTATCATGCTAACTCGTTTAGGGCTCAAGACCGTTGTGAGTTAAAATTGCTCGAGAGAAAATTTAAGTGAATAATTACATATATGTATATGTATAGTTTGCACGTATATTGATTGGTCAAATTTATATAAACCATTGAAGTTTTTGAAAAAAAAGTTAAATAGTGTACCCGTGGAAATTTTGAAATAATATTTAAATGGATACCTGCACACACACACACAAGTTATAATTATTTTTGGAAAACGAAGATAATTCGTTTGCTGAAATATCCTCTTGATATTTTTACTGTTTCACCTTAAAAAGTTGAAATATGCATTTTTTATTTAGTTATTTAATTTATTTGTTTAGGTAAATACACACACATGCAAGCATAAGAATCCAATTACAATATCACACCCACAGTCATATTACAGTCCTACAATAAGCAACTAAAATCATCAAAATGCCATGGAAGACAGAGTATTTAAAAAATTAACTAAATTTGAATACAAAGAAAAAAAATGCTTTAAAAATATTACCAAAAAAGTACTTGAAAATAAAATTTAATTAAAATGAAAATTCAAAAAAATCGGACACTGTACAATTCGACTTCAAATAATTCATTGCCGCAATTAATTTTTATGTAATCTGACAATTTCTTTAAGGTATAACATTTCGTTATAATCCTCATTATTCAAATTTCATTTATTTTACGTAAATGTGTAAATAGAAGCGTCAGAATTGTATCTGCTTTTGTAATATTTGTTTATCTTGAATATATTTTGTATTTTTACTTTGCCAATATGATTATTTTCGTATTTCACACTGTAAAATACTAGAAAAAGAACAAGAAAACTTGGTATAAGCTGAAAAAAAATGAGTGGGAAATATATGGATCAAACAGTCGTTATAGTTTGAAGCAAAAACTTATATGATTTACGTAAATAATTTTTCTGTAATAAATTTTTTCTCAACGAAAACGAAAAGAAACTAAACTTTTATTTATTTATTTTTTTATTTTACTGCTTTTGTCACACTTATTTCATTCCATATTAAAAGTCTCTCACTCTAAGCCTTTTTTGCTGATTATTCTCAGCCATTTCTTGTCAATTAATTCAAATTAGTTACCTTGATTAAAATGCTCAAGGTAAAAATAGAGAAATTATCTTATTTTTGTTTTCATCTCTATTTCAAAGCATGAATATTTTTCTGCATATTTATCTGAAGTTTCAGCTGAAATTAGTTTTTGGGAACACATCAAAATCGAGAACTAAGAGTATCTTGCTTTAATTTAACTAGATCAAGGCCAAAATATTTCTTCTTCAAATACTGCATTCATTTAATCAAAACATATTTTTATCTGATGTTACTAATAAAAAGATAAGAATATATATATATATATATTTTTGGTAAAGTGAAAGAAAGAAATAAAATATTTTTATGCCCAAAATTCAATTGATGTTCCCCATATGAAACTTTTATTCGTAATTTAATATGTTATACACTGTAAATTTCTGAAAAATAAATAATTCAATGATCTATTTTTCATCGTAATTAACATGCTAGAAATTATTCGAAAAAAGAATCGGAAAAAAAAAATCCAAATTGGAATCTCGTTCAACAACTCTCATCGCGTTTGAATCACGTGAAATTTGTTTTTTTACTATTAATTAATAATTCGATTTATTTTGATTACAAAACTTTCTTAAGATATCTCGGAAAAAGCTGTGTTAAGTGGTTTCAAATATTATTGAAATTAGATCAATTATCTAGACATTTCATATTGATTTTATAATGCTTTTTTTATATTAAAAAAATAAACATCGCGTGTTCTTTCAATGTCATTCGCTTTCTTAGTAAACATACAAGCGCGCCAAAGTTGATTAGCATCTTCGATGTCTAATATATTAGTATTTTTTTTATGTTCTTCAACTGCTTTGAACCAGGTCCTGTTTCCCCCCAATCTTGGATAACCTTGAAAAGTAGGTTAAGAGCCAGTGTAATCACAAAAACACGCCGTCAGCCGGTCGGTGATGAGTGAAAGATGCGAAAAAGATTCGAACTTGAGCTAAAAACCTAGCTTTAATATTTTTTTTATCTTCCGAAACGAGCGAAAGTTTTCGCTTTCATACGAACAGCTGATAATTCCTCTTCGCACAGCGCACTTTTTTTCTTTCTTTCTTCTTTTGTTCGTTATGACATAATAGTGACGCAGCATCACGAGTTGAATTGAAATCAAACTTGCTCCGGAATATGCGCTATTTGCATCGCACAGCATCGTTTTCTCGAAGAGGCTTTATTTGTACGTAACTGTCTGTAGGGCGGTTTTTGAATAACGTTTCTGCTGACAATAGTTTTTGGTATGCGATAGCAGAGTGTACGTAGTGAAGGATATACTATGATATAACTTTTTAGTGATTTTATTTTTATTAAATTATTTTAAGCATCTATGAAACTTGATAGCATCTTGTTTCAATGATTGAGATATTCCGGTGTTTTTCTTCTTAAACCAGTAAGTATTGTTAATTTTCGCATAGAATGTGTCAAATAATTTTGTTTATGAATCTGAATTTTTTTAACAAATCGCAGACGAAGTAATTTTATTTAACACAAAGAACAGTAGCATATTCTTCGCAAGAAAGAATTAAAATTATTCATTCTTTTTTCTTCGTAAATTAATATAGATTGAAATTATTTTATACATAACTGTAACCAAACTTCTAAATATTTTTTGTTCGGTAAATTTTAAAATCGTCTGTGTTTATTTATAAGCTAAATTAAGAAAAAATTGTGAAGAGTTATTGTATCGAGAGTGTATAAAATGTTCAAATTTGAAGGATAAACAATTATCTGTATATTAGGTGCTTAGCATATGAAATTTATAGTTAAAAATATATGATAAATATATTTTATCTTAAACAATATATTATTCGTTAAAAATCATGCTTTTTTTTGGATACTTATGTCTTTTTTTTTTTTTGGAATAAATTTCAAATTTGTATCAAATGTACATAGTACTTGCCCTGGTTTGTTTGTTGCAAGAAGAGAATATTTAAGAAAAGTCGGTATGCAGTTTACGAAAAATGTTATTTTTATTTCTCAAGCGGTTCTCGGTTATTTTATTATGCTTTGTTCATTGAGAATTTTCACGCTTTTACGATTATCTAGAACTGCCCGCCTATTAAGAAAAAAAAGCAAAATATAACATGAATAGCAACATTCAGTCTGTTCTTAACATTTTTGGCATGAGCTTATTCTTTTGATGTTTATAAAGCGTACAAAACAATTTTAACTCGGAAATAACAATATGAACTTCATATAAGAAATTCTCAGTATTGGTAAGTTATATTCAATGTTTGCTTTTTTAATCTTTTGTGCAGTATTTATTTTAAGTAGAATTAAGAATGTGTGTGTATGTGATTTATATGAATTTTTACAATTATTTACGCTTTTTTTTATTCTAATTTTCGTTAATATTTTTGTTAAGAAATAAAAATGGCGCAATTTTATTGAAACGATCAAGAGATTTATGTGTTTCTTACCTTTTCAAAAAACTATTTTTCTGACTCAAACTTTTAATTAAATTATCTTTGAAATTGTTTATAATTAATATTTAACAATTAAACATCTTGCATCATGTATTTATACTCAAAATTTTTAGCTAATTTATAAATTCGTGTTTCAGTTTTTTAGCTTGTTTGCGAAATTAAGTACAATTTTTTGGCATTTTCACTGTGAATATCATTAATCTATTTACCATAGAACATTTCATAAAAATAATAAATACCTAAAATCGGGCGTATAACGCGCACCTATACTTTCAAGCTGAATTTTTTAATTTATAGGTATATTCGCCGTATAACGCCCACCCCTTTCTTACGAAGAAAACCGAAATATTTGTATACATTGCTTTTATGTTTTAGTCATTTATTTGAGGTATTTTCCCAGATTTTTGAAAAAATGTATACTTCTAGAACTACAATTTGTAGTAACAGATGTTGATGGATGAAGGAAGGCAGATAAGCTAGGATATATTATTACTCTTTCAACAAAAACTTCGTTGGGAGTAGTGTATATAGTTCTATTTGTCAGATAAATAATTTATGTCTATATTTTTAAGTTCACATTAGTAGTCTTATCCTGTTTTATGTGGCAAGAAAAAAAAATCATATGATGGATTTAATTATTTGCCTTAGCTGTAGAACCAGCTAGGGAAATAAAAAAATAAAGTGACGGAGTGAGCGGAATAAAGATGTTCAATATTTTTACCTTCTGAAATGGATCTGAACTTATTTCATTTTTAATATATTTTAATCCTCGTTCAATAAACACCATAAACTCTTTTGGCTCACAAGGCAAGTCGTTTATTTTAAGTAACAGTGATTTGATACATGTAGAAGTAATTTTTTTTATGCTCACATCTCTTTTGTTATTTATAAAGCTATCGTTTTTATACCCGGCGTATAACGCGCACTTTGAACATAAAAAATAAGATCTAAACTTAAGGGTTTCAGGGACCGGATTTTACGTTATATATATAAATTGTTACTATTATATTTTAAAAAGAACCCTTATAGTTAAAAATCAATAAATATTACGCTTTTTTAAATAATTAGCTTTGAGAAACGATAGAAAATACTTTTAACAAATTCTTTAGTAAATAAAGAAGCATAAATATTAAACAACTTCTTTAATAAGAACTATATTCACTGTTAAGCATGTCTCAGAAATATTTTTATTCATTAGAAATTTCTTACATTTTTCATGTTTTGTTTTATGAATTACATTTGTGGGGTTTAATTTTAACAAAATAACAATCACAGCTGAAACCCGAATTGAGGAATTTGTTCTTCAAATTATCTTTTTGTAATTGAAAACGTAAACACAAGGCCTTTTGGGGGGGTGAGGGGGGGAAGGATTGCATTTTTTAAATTCTTTTTCTTAATTTTTTAAAGCTGATTAGACCATTTATATTGAATTAATTTACACTAGAAAAAGAAAATGTCAACAGCTATACTTACTCAAAATATAAAATTTGACCTTATTCCTATGTGTTGAAATATATACTTTTGGAATCAATCCGTTGTAACAGGGGTGGGCAAATAGTGGTCCACTAAGATTTTGTGTTTAGGTGTGGCTTGCCAAGACAGTAAAACTACATATAGAGAAAATGTTTTCTATGTTTGGGTTGACATATATTAATGGGCAAAGGTTTCCTTGCATGAAGATCGAGAGTAAATTTGATGTAAATTGGCTGAACTTGGAAGGCTGAATAAGAACTTCAACAAGCGATCTTGCTCCTAATTTCAAAAAATATGTGGAAAAGCGTGATAGGGTACATTTGACTCATTAAACTGATTCTAAAATTAAATGTGCTTGCAGCTGTAGCTGATATGAAATTAGCACAGGAAAAAGAATAAAAAAGTGGTGGGCTGCAATTACCAGCCATCCTTAGGATTTTAGGACATTGTTTGACCAGTGGCGTAACGGAGAATATTAGGGCCCCCCTGCAAAGTCAGGTTGGATCCGCGGTGCGGGGGTGTACGTTACGCCACTTTGTTTGACCACTGCGTTTCGGAGATGTCAGCAAAAGGAATATTGGCGGTAGATTATCCGATAAGATATATTCACTATTCAAACACGACATTACAGATTTTGGCGCGTTTTGTTTATGACGTGTTTGGCTTGGTTCCTGTAACCGAAAAATTCCATACACTTTTATAACGTATTTACATAAATGCGGATTTACATCTTAATGCTACACCAAGAAGGATTAGAGATATCAATGCCAAATTTATCAGAACTCAGTACAAAAGTGAAATGATGGAAAATGCACCCTTCTGCAAGGTGAGGTAAACGATGGAATCAGTATTGATTATTGCCGACATGGCTAGCATAACCACTCCTGCATGCCTTGGGTTGACTTGTGAATGTATTGTTTTGACATGACAGACAATGCGGCCCTCGCACTTTTCTAAAGTTGATGTGTGTATATGCCGAGTCATTCGATCTTCAATCATCGATCTAGCGTTTTCAATGGGCAATTGATTGGGATACGCAGATAAAGGTATTAAGGCAATCTGGTGTTCGAAATCATCAAAATTGCGCGCTACTGGTGGGAGCACATTACCTCTTTGGAATGTGCTTACCGGCAAGTTCTGAAGATAAAGAAGGATAGGCTGTAAAATTTGTGATATAGCGCCGATTGTTTATTATACAAGTCGTACGTTCTAGGACGCGGGAATGAAATCCAGTACCATTCCAAACCATAATACCGAATGTTGAATGGTTTTTTAGTGCTTGTAGTACTCCTTACCCCTTGCAAACGCTTGTGGTTTTGAGAGGAAGGTGATGGCTGCAATATTAACGTCTTTCAGATATTCTACGATGCTACAAACGACGTCAAATGGTACATGCGGACACCGATAATTGTGCAACAGATTCAGTGGTGATATCGTTCCTGATGTAACACAGTGATCCATCATTCCCAGTCTCACAATGTGCCTGTCATCACGTGTATTGGTGCGACGAGGCTGGTGCCGTCCGCATTCTGTCATTTTTTCATACGTCCATCGATTATAGATCCGTATTACTGTGGATTGCTTACGCCCGACACAATTGCCAATTTCTCGGAAGGATAATCCGTATTCTCTACAGGCTACAATTCTTGTAATAAAACGGATCAACCTGCATGTCTTTTCATAGATTGCGTTCTAGTTATGCACCAATTCTCTCATCAGCTTTTACTGGACATTCACCACTTTAACCCCAGTAATCTTGAGTCATTTAACTTATGAAAAGTCGTTTTAACTGTGCATTTTAATACTTTGAAGATGAGACGATAAATGTTTTGATTAAAATTGGAACCTTGTCATTACGACTATTTTCTCATTATCTTAGAGTAAATTTGTGTGGTGGTAAAGTGGGGACCAATTCAAGTCTCGTCCTCGTCACTTGGCCATGCTTCTAAATAAAGAAGTCCATCGCGAGTAACCCTAAAGGCTAATAAAGGTTGTTTCTCTTCGGTTCAGTTCTCTGTCATAAAAGAATTCTGCCGAATTGACTAGATACATGTTGAAAGCACCGACTGTCTTATTACTGAGCGCGGTCAGTATTTGGGAAGGGTGATAACCTGGGAACAGCTATTCGATTATATTGAAATAATCACTTACGAGGTTTCTCGCAAATAAATTGCTTTACCTTGTCATCATAATTTAGGTAAAGGAAATTAAGAGAATAATTAATTTTTGTTCCAAAAAATTTTTAAGTTGCAATAAAAAAAATATTAAAAAAAAATAGCGAAAACGCCACAAGAGAGGCGTGGGAACTCGAAAAGTTTCTGTTTACTGTGATTGGTCTTAAGGGTAGACCATCCATTATGTTGTTTAAAAAAAGACATCTATGTTCAAATCTGTTAAATATTCAATGAATATCAAAACGATTGTGTAATACGTGTAAAATGAAACAACATTCATTGCTGCCTAGTGAAAAAATGAAAGTAGCGCATATGTTAGACTCTATGTATATTAGATCCCCGTTGTCTTTCCCCAACCAAAGGCACTGGTGCCGACGGTAAGAGAGATACTAAAGCTATGGGAACGAATGAAAATGCTACGAAAACTTTTTTAATATATACTAAAATATAATAATAATAAAAAAAGTTATTTTATCAACTTGCATAATTTGGACTGAGTGAATGAGAGGTATATTTACATCGCATTACAAAGCTGCACGAAAGCTATTGACAACAGATCTCGTAATTTCGAACCATGGTCAAGTGACAAGAACGGCACCTTCCTCTTCCTCTCCCAGGACTGGCAGGCATGGCATGAGTTCGAGGTCAGTACCACCAAAGACCCGCCGTGTAGGGCAGCGATGCACGTTAAATCTGTCGAGAGCTGAAACATCCTCCCGTTGGTGTGGTGTGGTAGTTAGGAGAGGGGGCGCCAGCTCAGGTGTCGTCCACGTAAATTGACCATGGTTCAAAATTATGTGGTCCGTCGCCAAAAGCCTTCGTGTAGCTGATAATATTAATATTCAATCCGGTTAATATTCAATCAATCAAGCAACAATGTAATGAAATTTCAATACTTTGTAAACAGTCCATCGGCTTTTATAACTGCTTCAAGACGCCTTGGCATTGACTCAATTTCTTTGTGATTTCTGTGTCAATGGAGTTCCAAACTTCTTGAAGTTTTTCTTTTAAGTTCTCTTTACTTGTTACATTTTTTCCCGAACTTAAGTGTCCAAATGCATCCATAAATTTTCTCTAGGATTAAGATCTGGAGATTTTGGAGGTATTTCAAGTCGCCTTGGACCATGATAAAGCAACTAGGTCTTAGTAACTATAGCGATGTGCTTCGGGTCATTGTCTTGTTGGAATATAAAAGTGTTCTCCATATACTCAATTTCTTAGCACTATATAAACAAATTATGTCGCAACACATCGATATAAGCTAAAACATTCATTTTATTGTCAATAAATGTTAAGTTACCCGCTCCATTATGAGCTATACATCTCCACACCATAACATTTCCGCCACCGTGTTTTAAAGTGGGAAGTACATTTTTGGGTTCAAGAGCTGTTTTACTTTTTCTCCAAATTTTTCGAATACTTAGTGGTGTAAAAATCTCAAACTTGCTCTCATCAGAAAAACTCTTTTTCCAAAAATCCATGGGCTTATTTTTGTACTTCATGGCGAACTCTAGACTTTTCCTGTTTACTTCACTAATATAAGGTTTCTGTCTTGGAGTTCTGGCTTTCAGACCAGCGCTGTGCAGTACATTTCTGACTGTCTGAGCAGACACTGAAACGTTACATGACTGAAGTTCATTGGCAATATTTTGAGCTGATGTCATTGGTTTATTTGTTGCTGACCTTACAATCATTCGTTTAGCTCTTAAAGTCAATTTACTCGGACCACCAGGTCTGGGCTTATTTTCAACACTGACGGTCTCTAAATACTTTTTTACGATGTAACCAACGGTTGTAAATGACAGTTTTAAAATTTTTCCTATTTCCCGGAAAGACTTTCCCTCTTTATGGAGTTTTTAATGTTTTCTCATATCTAAAGAAATTTCTTCGATTTTAGGAGCCATTTTCAAGATTATATCTGTAAATTTAAATATATATAATCTGAAACTATTTAAATATTATTGATAAACTAAGAGAGAGAAACGTATGAAAAACTAAGTTGAATATAAAAAAGTTTAATCAAAACTTTTGCCATACTTACACCAAAAGAATTTTGTACAAATATTCTTCTTGCAACTATTTTTCACGCTTTTCCAGATTACAATTTACTTTTACACTTAAAAAGAAAAACAATTTGACGCATTAAAAAAAAGCATGATTAATTCGCGACTAAAATATGGGTATTTATTTAATCAAAAACAAAGAAAAAAGTGGTGTACAAATAATCATTTTATCAACTGTCTATTTACGTTAAATGCGAAACTCTCCCTTGACCTGAACTCGAGTTTCAGAAAACGTGATTGCAAATCTAAATGAGCCACAAATAGGAGAATTTGTTGAAAACTCAATTGCTATGTAATTCAAGATGTCACCAAAATCTCTAGATTGTACTAACAAATCTGTATGATTTTATCCTTTTTTAGTAGATTTATTTCCTTCATGCAATAGTACTTTTGAATGCTTGATACTGGTATTTTACGTCATTCTACCTAATCAATTCCTTAGAAATTAATATATTAATAATATTTTAGCAATCATTATAGTACATTTTATTAAGTTTACTTATTATATATAAAATTACTTAATTGCATATAGGTATTACTTATTTTTCAATTCTTACTATTAGTTCACTCTCCCTATAATCAAATTTTCAATCGTGTTAATAAATACTTTTTATTCATCCACTCAAGTTATAATACATTTTTTAAAACTTGTAGTGGATGACACTTGTTAATACAGTTTTTTCAACTATTAATTCATTAATTAAATTTAATTAATAAACAAGTAGCAGCAAACAAAAATAATAGTCCAATACCCTATATGAAAAGGAAAATCGTTCGTTGTGTTCCTGTAGCGCAATGGAGAGCGCGTTGGACTTCTAATCCAAAGGTCGTGGGTTCGAAGGTCTGGGAGGGCCTAATGTCTGAGAATGTGGTTTCTTTTTTACTATACTATTTTATTAGGATAATTACCTTAATTAATGAATAAATATTAACAAAAAAATAATAGTTCAACACCCTGTATAGAAAGGAAAATGGAAAATTGCTAGAAAAATCGTTTTCTATTTTGCCACTTAATAGTGTGATTCTGTCATATGCATATATACATTTATATTATTTAGATGGATCTAGTAAGCGCAAAAAAAACACACGATGCAACCCATTTTTCGTTTGTACCAGATGTGCTGATCAGCTAGTTCAACTACATGACATTGATATTTGCGCGTTGGTATTCATATTTTGTAAAAATGAAAAGCATTGTGTTTTTTCTATATAACAGCTTTTTTTCCCTCCACCTCTACATTTTTCACTCATTGAAGTTGCCTGGTAAAAATAGAATTTAATTTAAGAGGTAATTTTTTTTCCCGTTCCATAACATGATTTAAAATTTAATACATAAACACAATCCATTATACTTTCATTTGTAGAGTAAATATATGCAGGCAACTTCGAATGGCTCCTATCAGTACTTATATTTTAAAAATTGACCTTTTAATAAACATGACGCACTTCGATATTTTTTTTTAATATTCGAATTTGAAATCAGAAAATTTGTATTTAGTAATTTCAAATATTTGATACAAAGTAGCTCTACGCCAAGATATTTAAAATTATTCAAGCTCTGAAAAAAGTTATAAAATATTTTAAAACTGAAGCAAACCCCTATCCTTTTTATTTGCATATTCTAATTTTGCATTGCATCTATAAATTGGTAAATTTTGACGGTTGAAACTTGCATTTTATTTTTGAAATCAGAGGGGAGGAGGGGGGAGATTTTTAATTTTATCTTTTATAATGAGTAGGGATTGCAATATCGAACCAAAAGATCAATACTGGTATTCGGTATTGTTTAGATCTTAATACCGGAATACCGGTAGTAGAAATCTCAGAAAAAGAAAACACAGGTGCTTCTTTGTTTTAAATGTCAGTTTTATTAGATTGTAAGTATCTCTCAAAAAATAATTTTTAACGAATAAATTATAACAATATATAAAAAATCACAAAGTTAAAAAGGAACGTCTTATTTCTTTAAATCACAAAAAAAGTGTAAATATCACAATTCCGTCTGTGATACTATTACAAATTTTTGAAATGTGATCTTAAAAAAACATAATGCTTTAATTGTACTGCCATTAAGATTGGAACGCAATTTTGTGCAAAAATTACCAGCTGTTGAAAACGCTCCATCGGTATCTACACTTGTTTGTCGTACTGTTAGCAATGCGATATTTTTTCAAGTATTTACCTCTAAATCTCTCATCTTCAAATAAATCGATTTCCCGTCGGATTGTTTTGGATATAACTCATTTCTGTATTGTATTTTGGTTTATTGAATTTTTTTTAGTTTCGCTAATTCTAATTTTTGTTCAAGAGATAATTCCTTTTTTACTATCAACATTAGTGTCATAATCACACACACATCTTCGATAACTCTACCAAATTCTTATGAATGTGGATAGCCTGTCTGTTACCAGGATTTAAAAACTTCCGCAAAGAACTATATCCATCGTGTATGGCAAGAGACTTGGGATCAACAGGTCCTCAACAAACTGCATAGCATTCATCCTTCCACTTCTCATTGGGCAGCACTACCAGTGCGAAGACATGATGTCCACTTGACTCGACTTCGCATTGGTCACACTCGTTTCACGCACAGGCACCTTCTGTTGGGTGAAAATGCCCCAGAATGTCCCTCGTGCAAAGTCCCATATTCAGTCTATCATATTTTAATAGATTGTCCCGTTTTTAACCGTCATCGCGTCACCTTCTTTCATACGTCTGTTTTAACCTTATCTGACTTGGTGGGGGAATCCCCCCACCAAAATCTTTTTGCCTTCCTTTTAAAAATTGAATTTTTACATTTAATTTGATTTGTATGTTTCTTTGTATTTTAAATATATTTTATGTATGTATGCATGCATGCATGCATATATGTGTGTACATATACTTTTAAACATATATATTTTTAAAATTATACGGCTTTTATTTTAACAAGTGTTTGGCGCAGCTTGGCCAAATTTGGCCCTTGCGCCACTAAACCCCACATTCACTTCACTTCACTATGAATGTGGATAAGGTTTCTGGGTAAAAAATTAAAAAAAAATTTTTCTATGAAATTGATCTAATTTGAATTGGTTAGTCTCTTTTCTCCTTTTTCATTTGCAGTTATAAAATCATGATGGTATGTAATTACAAGTATGATATTCAAATCCCATATGAATAACAAACTCCCCAATTTAAAAAATATCGAAATATTACGCACTTGCTTCGCAATTACAATCTTGTTTTTACAGATACGAATATCAGACTACGAATCCTCCTCAGTATCGCCCTGAGCTGTAATAGAATAATTTTAGCCCTCCTTCATGGATAATTCACATTTTGCTACTTCTCTTTATTGTACGATGCAACTTTATATTCAGTCTAATTAATTTCGCCCGTTAAGGAGATAAAATAACAAAAATGTTTACTATTTTGCTAGGTTGGAGATCTCTGAACATATTGTGAGGATAATTAAAAAAAATTTCTAGTAAATACCGAAAAACTGGTATTTATAAGTTTGTGAATACCGGCATTACAAAATTGTATAAATGGCTCAAAATACCGGTGTTCGGTATACCGGTATTGCAATCCTTAATGGTGAATGTTAGTTTGTCATGGTTGAGTGAATATTTATTAACGTCGCACAAGCAACACGAGGGCTGTTGGAAACAGACCTTGAAGTTTTGAATTGAATCAAGTGACAAGGAGGATACCTGAGCTGGCTTTCCTTCTTCAAACTTCCACATCACACCAACGCGAGGATTTTAAAGCTCGACAGATTTAACGTGTATAACTCTTTCATATGCTGAATGTCTGACAAAAATAATGCACTAGAAGGAAATAATTACAAATCTATATATATAAAGGAGAAAAGCGACTCATCCACTCACTTACTCACTGACTGACTCACTCACTGACTAATCACGATATCTCCGGAACTATAAAACCGACAGACTTGAAATTTGGTAGGTAGGTTCCCTTTATAGAGTAGACGTCAACTAAAAACGGATTTTGCAATGTTCGAACCCCACAAGGAGCGTTATAGATAATTATTTCCATTACTAAACTATTAGATGTACAGTCGTGAAAAACTTGGTACACATATTTCTTTCATAAAGTAGAGATTCCCTACATGAAGAATTTTACGAAAATCGACCTCCAAGGGGCGTTGCGGGGGCTTAAGGGGCGTTACAGATAATTATTTCAATTTTTAAACTATTAGACGTACAGTATTGAAATTTAGTAGGCGGATTCCTTTCATAGAGTACAGTTCCGTTGCAAAATGGGTTTTGTCAAAATCGACTCCCAAGTGGCGTTGCAGAGTATTAAGTGGCGTTATAGGCAATTGACTCCTTTTTTAAACTATTAGACGTAAAATCCTGAAATTTAGTAAGCTGATTCCATTCATTAAGTAGAGATTCGCTATAAGATAGGTTTTGTGAAAATCGTTTCGTAAGTGGCGTTGCGGGGGCTTAAGGGCGTTGTAGATAATTATTTCCATTTTTAAACTATTAGACGTACGGTCTTGAAATTTGATAAGTGGATTCCTTTCACAGAGTACAAATCCCCTACAGAATGGGTTTTGTGAAAATCGACCCCAAGTGGCGTTGTGGAGAATTAAGGGGCGTTATATAGGCAATTAACTCCTTTTTTAAAATATTAGACGTGAAATCTTGAAATTGAGTAAGCAGATTCCATTCACTGAGTAGAGATATGCCGTAAGATGGGCTTTGTGAATATCGTTTCCTAAGTGGCGTTGCGGGGGCTTAAGAGGCGTTACAGATAATTATTTCCATTTTTAAACTATTAGACGTACAGTCTTAAAATTTGGTAAGCGAATTTCTTTCATGGTGTAGAGATCCGCTACACAATAGCTTTGGGGAAAATTGATCCCCAAGGGTCACTGAGGGGGATTAAGGGGCGTAATAGATAAATATTTCCGCTTTTCAACTAATAGAAACACCTGCTTGAAAATAAGAAGGTATGTTCCATTCATGGAATAAAGTTCCTTTTACAAAGATTTTGCGAAAACGGACCCCCAAAGGAGTGGGGTTGCGAGGGATTAAGGCGTGTTATAGAAAAATTCCTGTTTTTGAATTTAACTCATTTACTTGAAATTTGTTGAGAACTTTTCTTTAGTTGAATAGAGTTCCACTAAGACTGGATTTTTACGGAAATCAACTCCAGGGGGAAGCGTGGAGAGTTATTGGGCGTATTGGTAGACAAAATTCCCGTTTTCAAACTGCTAAGACTACAATAATAAAATTTGGTTTGCATGCTTCTTTTGTTGAATTGGAATCCGTTAAGAATGCTGTCAACGAGGTATTGATGATAAAAATTCCGTTTTTGCTCTGTTAGATTTAGAATTGAAATTTAGCACACATGTTTATTTTATGGAGTAGAGATCCACTGAAAGTTGCTTTGGTGGAAATCCACTTGATTATTAGGTTAAGTGAGCGAAAAATATCTTTCTACTTCTATTTTAGATATAAATAGAAATTAGATATTATAATTTGTGTTCTTTTTATATCGAGGGGCGAGAGTGTAACAGCTATAAATATATTTTTCAATACAATCGAATTCTTAATGCTAGATATCAATAATTAATATATATGTAAACAGTATACATATATACAACATCGTGAAATACCCAGTGAAGCGGGTGGGTAACGGCTAGTATTTTAGATAAACCTCACAAATCTATAATTATTAAACAAAAGCTGGTACATATTAATATTAAACACTTTTTCAAATAAAGGGTGTCCAAAGTTTTAAAAAAATAAGTGGTACATATTTTGCACACCACCCTTCAAGCAGCATGATAGTTCTGGAAACATGGTTTTTTTATCCCTAGTCACAATGGTAGCTTTAGCTAGTTATTTTATTGTTGGAAAATACACTTCATCTTATAACTGATATGCAATGAAACATTTTAAGTTTTTCCTAATCTAATGTTGTAAGTTTAGCTTTAGTTTAGTCCTAATTTGCCTAATATTACTTTTAATTTTAAATATTCTATTGTATACATTATTTAACTCAACATTTGTCACTTCCAAAAAATACCATTCAACAGACTCAGCTGATTAATGAATGAACTACTGCATAAACCCATTGCACACAATTAGCTTCTGACATCTGTTGGAAATTTGAGTAACTGCTAGAAGTTGACCTCTGTGGAGGTTCAGAGAATTTACCATCTAGCAGCAATTTCTGAGGCATTCAAACAAGTGGTACGTTTTGTGTACCACCACACAATAAACGAATAAGAACTGATGGTACAACATGTGGTCTCCTTGGACCTCACTTTGAGAACGAGAATAAATAGGAGTCATGTAAGAACCAGAAGCCATTTTTATAAACAACTTTCTTTATTTGGTTATCTTATCCAAATAGAATCAAAGACTTATTAACAAATATATCTAACTAGTATTATGAGGTTTTAAAAGGTAATATCCTTTAAATTAACAATTAATGATCCAATTAATTAACAACTAAATAACGATCACGCAGAGATTACCACGATAAGAGATCCCAGAATTATATTTAATAATGTTCCTATTGAACATTTAACTTTAATCTCACTCTTAAAACTTTAATGAGACTTTAATTATAAATCAATAATTACCAACGGAATCTCAACTCTTCTTGAGATTAAATTATCTCCAACAAGAAATCTTCAATTTAACTTCACTATAACTTTCTGCTTCAATCTCTATCTCCTACTGCTCTAACTTTACTATTCCGTTTGACTTAAATACTTTATCTAATCTGCATAACAAGGAATCCTGTCCGCTTTTTGGAGTTGATTGGAAATAGGTAGGGAATTAAATTTCCCTAAAAAGGACGACTCAGAAGGTTAGTGATAAAGTTCCGTATATATTTGTCACAAACATATACATGTACCATCAAGTATGAAAGATAAGCTCCTCTACCCGATGGATCTTAAGTGGTATTAGAGCTCGAACTCGTGACCATAACCACAAGGCTATCGGGGCTACCTCAGTCTGCCTCAGAAATGTTTTTGCTCAGATCATGTAGTACTGGTAAATAAACGTTTGCTTATAGTTATGCTTGTGTGTGTCTTATAAAGTGCTTTTAAAATATTTTTCAAATTTAATTTTAGTTTGGATTTGGATCGATTGAGTTAATCTTTGTAGCACGTCGATCCAAATTTTTGAAAATAGGTAAAATTAGAAAGATTATCAAAATAATCGAGACCAGCTGTTTTTTTTATGTGGTACTTGAACCTTCTCTTGTAATCACGTGTTTATAGAAGAAAAAAATGATATTGACACATCCACAAAATAGATTATAAAAACGGTTGGAATACCTTAAATTTGTAATAGAATCGTGTTGGATGTTTTCTAGACATGCTTTTTATCTATCCTGTCTTGCATCCTCCTCAAGTCTTAAGGCTTGCATGCACATTTCTGTGTATTCAATATCTAGGCACGCTTTGTATATATTAAATTTTTCCTTTAATAAAAGCATTATTTAAAAATCATTCTATCGCAAGAGGGATTTCTGTGTGGTAATCGTGATTAGTTTGATATTGCTGCAACATTAGTAATTTGTTTATAGAATTTGGTTTTCACTTAAGTAGCAGTATTCATGCTTGAGGAAAAATTGCTTGTTATTCTCTAATTTTATTTAACGTATGACGAACGCATTACAAATTCAATTTAAGAACAGAATAATTTTCTTTTTATTCCTTAATTTTAATCAAAGCGAAATTACTTAAAAGATTAAAATAATTGGTAGTAATTTGATTATTCGGAAAGTATATAATCCAAGTTCTATGCATTTTTATCAGTATGCATGTTGATGGAAAATATTAATTTTATTTGATAAGTTTTCGTATAAATTTAAACATGATTGCATTTATATACGAAACTATTTTTATGTGCCATTTTATTCTAGATAACGGGTTAAAATATTCTTAAGAATTTATTTAACAAAATGTATCATATAGTATTAGATATTTTAAATATGATATAACGTTCGTATATCATTATTGGCTTTGACGTATTTTACTGAATTTTAAAGTATGCACACACACACCTCTACCACAGATGTTAAGAATTTATTCCGCCGTCATTTCACTTAATTTCAACGGCTTCTTACTCATATACTTATTTTTTCTTTCTTTCGTTATCACAAAAAATTTGCGGCGTTTGCTAATTCATGAGGGAAACAATGTGATTTCTACAGAAATTTCTTGTTTAAATAAAGTGGTACTAATTAAATTTTGTGACGAAGCAGTATCGAAAACTCAAGGGAAACGTCACGATATATAGGTCAGGATTTGAGAATCGTATCAGTTTGCAACAGCTGCTCTGTTTTTAACAGGTAAAATATCAGTCGGCAAAATTTTCTATTAAAGGAAAGTGGGATTATTTTTCAGTACTGCGTTGACTGATGTAACAAAAGAGCGAGCAGCTCAAATTTATTCAATCAAAGGCCACAGTAGCCCTAGTTAGCAGAATAATCAATGGATTTCGCACTTTTGAAGGCCGTTGTGTTTAAGCTGATGTACGTTTAATCTTTCGGGACTCCGGGCCCTTTAACTTGTGCCGCACCGAACAGACCAAACCGTCAGAACTAATTTTGAATAGAAATCGCCTGTGTCCTTTCCAGGGGGCGTAACTACCACTATCGATAACACGGGGCCCCAAGATACAGGGGACCAATATGTGTAACTACAGCTCCACTAACAGGGCTTCCATATATAAAAAGGGACCCCGAAGAAATTTTGACACTGAGCCCCCTCAGAGTTAACTACGCCACTGGTCCCTTCAATCGTGGTAAGTGCCATTCCTTGCTGCGACACTCCCTCAAGCACTCGAAAACCACTTTCTTCTCCCCACTAGTTGATTCACCTGAAAGGGGGCCGATGCACGTTAAACCTGTTGAGTCTCAAACATTCTACCGTAGGTGTACTGTGGTGTTTGGGAAAGGGTGGGTTCAGCTCAGGTGTCATCCCCGTCACTTGACCATGGTTCAAAATTACGAGGTCCGTTGCCAATAGCCCTTGTGCAGCTTTTTAAAAAACTGTCTCTCTCTCTCTCTCGTACTGCTTCTAGTAAGTACTGAAATCTGGTGTTTAAAAACCACAGTGAAATGGATGCTTTTCATGATTTCATATAATGCTCTGATAGCGCGCGCGTGCTATTTTTGTTAAAAATCTCGTTTAAATTTATGAATGTTCTATTTTATTACATCTAATATGTCTTCAAAAATTATTCCAGGATATTTATCAAAAAATTTAAAAATTGTCTGCTTGTCATCAGAATTATCTTCTCTAACTTTTAAAGTATTTCGCAGTTTATAAACAGAAAAGGGGTTTTTGTATTAACTAACCAACTAGCTTTTCTCTCTCTCTTAAGGCCGTATCACACGTCCTTTTTGGTGCAACTTTTTGGACCAATATTTCGTCCTATCGGAGGGCGAAGGGTTGCCGTAAGCAAAACGACATGCTCTGACGTCAGGCGTGCTCTATCTCCACACTGAAAAATTACTCGCCGATTTTTCGGCTTCGGCAAACGAACATCCATTTCTTTTTATTTCGCTCACGCTTTTGTTGATAGGCGTAAACAGAAATGGTGCACCATTCTATTTAAAATATTATACGCCGTTAAAATATTATACACAATTAAAATATTATGCGCCATGTCTGATGCGTTTGAAGAAATCGAAGCCGCCATCTTGTTTATGACGTACTTTTTGAGCTCACTAGCAAAAAGTTGTTCGATAGCCGTTGCTACGGCAACTGAGTAAAAATTGCACGAATTGGACGAAAAATTGCTCGTAACGTGTACGTGTGTACGAGCTCCTGAGGCTATTCTCTTCAGATACGTTTAGTGTGACCGCGGAAGCGTAGGGGTAACGGACTCGTGGATGGCGTGTCTTGATTCGAGCTCTTGTGCCATTGAAGACTCTGTGTAAAAGGGTTAATGTGCATTAAATCTTTCGGGGTTCTAAGTTCTCCCGTTGACATGACGTGGAAATTCGGAGAAGGAGGATATCACCTAAGGTATCGTCCTCGTCATTTGCTCATGATTCAAAATTACGAGATCCGTCACCAATAGCCCTCGTGTTGCTTTTTATAGTGGGACGTTAATAAAACTCCACTCACTCGGATACGTTTAGAATTTACGCTCGAGGGATCTTTCCCTTCTCCCATGGAGCTTGACGATGTGTGTCAACTACAAAAACGCACTGAACGAAAATATTTTTGAGACTGTTCTACACTAAAGAAAACAAAATTCAAACTCATAAAATATTTCATTGGCAGAAGCTTGAGAAATAGTAATTGGTTGAAATGTCTTAATCAGTTATTAAAAGAACAATAAGAGCACTCGGATACACAACATTGACCACTCTAAAAATAAGTCTTGAAATACTTGCTACTTAAATAAGACTAAGTTCTTCAGTGAGCAATATACAATTTCGAAATCAATCTGTCCTCCACTTTTAAAGAAAAAAGATCTGCATGAACACATTTAATCCCCCCCTTCTTTGCCTAGAGGAGAATTTCCCTCCTTTGCAGACTCGTCAAGTTCCCAAATGTGAAAGCCATTTCATGGTGACAATCTAGTGGCGGCTCTCGCTACCAAGTTTTGATGTTTGAAAAATTTTTAATTTTAGTTCTCGTCAGATGTTAAATATTGCCGCGATTTAGTTTTACAGAGAGTACCAGAACCAAATTGACACTCAAAGGATCTTTTACGTGCCACGTAATCATTGCATGTGTGCCTACAATGTTCGCATCCAAGAAATCGACAGATTCCTGCCGGGATTGAACCCGCAATCTTGGGCACGCTACCTCTAAGTCACCGAGCTGACCAAGCACATTTAATAAAATCAGGGCATTGCATTTCTTTTTAGTGAAAAGCGCATAGTTTCAGTTTATATCTTTATCAGTCTGAGAAAAATATGAATTGAAATTAGATTCTTCTCTTAAGGTTTAATTTGAAAAAAATATGCTGCATCTCGTTTGAGATTGATCTTAAACAGGGGCATAACGTACACCCCCGCATCGCGGGGTGGCCCAAAGACTGATGCTATGGTTTTGCAATCCTTTGTAAAATTCTGTTTGGGGCTCAAAACCTGATTTTTTTTTGCTGGGGGGAGGGTTCTAATATTCCCCGTTACCCCACAGATCTTAAAGGAGAAACCCTGAACTATTCAACAAGGCGCTCACTATTCTTCTACCGTCTACAAACATATTCGTGGAGATCTTCCCCTTTCTCATCTTACTCTTGTTGAAAAAAAGAAAATGACTACAGAAACAGATTTTCCAGCGTACTAAGTTCGAACTTAAGAATGTACTTATCTGGTTTCAATCCTGAATTTAAATTATTTAATAATCAATGTTCCCATTAAATGTGTTTATATTTTATAAAAGAGTTCTATTAAATGTGTATAACTGTATGTATGCCAATTAACAGCAATTTTGTATAATAATTTTTTTAAAAAAATGTCTCTTTATTATAGTGTTATTACGATATCTGTACATGTGTTTGTGTGTGTGTAAATGTTAGAAAAAGAATCGGAAAGAGATATACATCGGGAAAGAATATACATCATGAATCATACACACAATTATAAAATTCATGCATACAATTATAGAAAGAATTATGTGACGAATCTATACGCCATCCTTCAATTAATCATCATGGGAAATCTTAGGGCTATCAATTTGCGTTATTCACAACCAACCCTTCGGAAGAAGAAAATAGTGATATTCAAATTAACTTACTATATATAGTCGTAAGTTTTCTAGCTTGAATAGAGTAGGAGAGGAGATATACCCGAATCAGGTGAGATTGCTACTGAAGGTATCATATTTAAATTATTGTGATTAAGAACTCATGAGGAGGAAGTTTTATAGTGACTATTGTTCACTGAGATTAATTGATATTAGATTAAATCGGTTGATAGGTTAGATCCTTTCTTAGGTAAGGATCAAGTTTGATAGTCTTCTAATCGTTCGTGTTTTACCGTCGTTGTTCCACTTTCGCGGTTAGCATCGATACATTTGTCTTACTACTAATTGGATTTGTGTCTTTTCATTGTGTGATAAATAAATAGATTAATTGGGTCATGTCGAGTGTTTCATCCCTACTTCCCACATTTCTAGGTGTCCAAGAGAGAGGTGTAAACCTCTTACAACTATATATCATGAGATGGGTGTTGGAGCAGTGATGATTGGTCAAGGGTAGGCGAGTAAAAACGAGTTGAAAAACTGAGTAGATAGTTAAAATTCAAAAGGATATTGATGATGCAGTGATTCTTATTTTTATTATTCTCTGAAAGTAAGTGGGTGATGAAAGGTTTTCCACAAAATTGCAGTTTTTAATAAGTAAATTTTCTAAATGCTTACAGTTTATTTAATGTTTTAGTTATGAAGTATAAATATACATTCATCAATGACTTATTATACGGAACTTCTTTCAATGATTATTGAAATCCGAGAAAAGTAGACTTATTTCATATACTTAGACATCTATTGTGCAAACTTTCGATATCAGATCAGCATATCTAACTTTGATTAATTCATATCTGCTTTGCAACTGATCAAATAACTTCGGCGATATTTGTTACCTGGATTGGGGTAAAAGAGAACAAAAAAATTAAAAAGTTGCTGATAACGTGTGTTGCGTATCATTCCACATTCAGAAATCATTCAGACCTAAATTGAGAATTGATATGTAGGGTAAAAAGAAGCGTTTTTACATGTGGTAGAATTTTTTTCTTTTAATTTTTCATGGTATTATTCAAATAACCATCTGTTCTTCATCCGTTTGACCGCATTTTATTGTTCTGCTTCAGTGACGTATGAGGCTAAAATCATGGGAGGGGTACCAAAAGTCATGGAATTTTTTTTATCGTTATTTTTTTTAAAAAATGTTTTATGAATAAAGATTGAAAAATAATCAATACAATTTAGCATTGGATATAACATACATTTGTAAGTTGTTTTAATTTTTTTTAAAAATTTCTGCAGCAACGTAAAGCATTCTAAATTTTTATTTTTTAATGACTCCTGTTTTTTTAATTTAGTATCGAAATATACATAGCATTGATCTTTGGAAATTGAAAAATTGCGTCAAATATGATTCACTTTCTTAAATGTACGTGAAATCATTTATTATTCATCTCCAAATAGTGTCGATTTTAATCTGTTTCATTAATTTTTTTTTAGTCTTTGATAATTATTTATATGAGTTGGTTCATTTTAAGATTGAAATAAACAAGTAATATAAGAAAATATAAAGACAATTGCTACTTGGGTCAATAAAGAAAATTTTTATTTTAGCTACTTTGTGACGGCTCTATCCGCGTCCTTCTGACTAACAAGTCCTCTAGGGAAATCTTTGGTCCTTTAAAACTATTTTATTTGCAATGCACCCTCTGAAGAAGAAAACGTGATTATGTAAATTTGATCTACCATTTATAGTCTAAGCCAGGGGTGGGCTGACTTTTCTAGGGTACGGGCTACTTCTAATTTTTTCAAGGTGTTGCGGTGGCGCCCAGTGGCGTAGTTGTAGTGAGCTAACAGAAAGTCTACAATACAGTAGGACCTCCATTTAACGAACTTCTATTTCGCGAATTTCTCTATTAAGCGAACTTTTTCCAGGAACTAAGAATATTTTAGATTTACCTCGTAAAATCTCCCAATAGCGAAGTACATTTTCTATTTAACGAACTTTTTCTCTTCCTCTTTTTCTCCGTATTTTGAAAATATTTCTAGACCTTCGTTTGATAAAATGATTATTAGGTCTTAGTGAAGGTGGTCACCCCAAAATAGGCAGTGTATTTGAACCTGAAGTAAGTGTACTGGTATTTAAAGTCTTCTCATACTTCACGTACCTCGTTATTTATCTATGTATTGCTTCAATTGGTGCATCTCTTGATTATGAATGGTTGAACTTGTGTTGTTAATTGTGTTACAAATAAATTATCCTTTTTCTCACATCTCTAGGCATGGATCCGATAACCTTACAACTTTTTATTAAATAATTACAATTACTGTAAATATGTATATGACAGAATCACACTATTAAGTGGCAAAATGAAAAAGGATTTTCTTGCAGTTTTCCATTTTCCTTTCTATAACTGAGGTTGGGCTGTTATTTTTGTTTGTTACCATTTATTCATTAATTTAATTAAATTAATGAATTATAATATTTGAAAAAATGTTAATATCGAGTGTCATCCACTACAAGTTTTAAAAAAATGTACTGAACTTGAGTGGATGAATAAGAAGTATTTTTTTTAAAACGGAGACCACGCACTAGCGAGCTCCACGACCCTTCGAATCATCATGAGCGATTCTAGCGATCATATGGAATTTTCGCCGACAAAATTCGACCAAGTTTCCCCGCCTGCGAGAAACTTAGAGATACCGTTACAGGTATCTCAACCCTTTACAAGTCGATTTACGGGATGGACGGACGTTCACCCAGCCCCAGGAATTCTTTCAAGGACTTGTACTTATCGAGCACACAGGCCACGATCAGGAGAAAGGAGGAAATGGTAAGTGAGCTTAAAACCCTCCCACCATGTACTAGAGCAGACTGCCAGGATCATATAATTCCCTCTACCTCGGTAGAAGAGGAAATTATAATTTTGAACCCTCCCCTCCTGAAAATGAAAATAAAATTAAAACTGTTAGCAAGCCTATTAAGAAAAAAATTATGCAAAAAACGTAAGCAGAAAAGTAAGGAATCTACGGAAGAGTTTATCTTTCCCAAAAAGACCGCCAGACCGATTTCCCCGACCTCGACCCAGGACCCCATTGAAACTAACAATAGTTTCTCAGATTTAGAACAGGATGTTGAGCATCCTCCTTCGATTGTAAAAGTAACTACTGAGGTGGTTACACCTAAAAAATAACTCCCCTATAATGCTTAAAATTAAAGATAATTTCAGAGAGCAAATTAAATGCATCTCTGAAAAAATTCCCTAATTTACGTAACAGAATAGTTAATGATGTCGTAAAAATGTTCTCCACTGACCACGAGGAATATAGAAACCTTATCCACTTCTTAGAGTCGGATAAGGAATTCGAATTTTACATTCTTAAACGCCAAAAAGATAAACCTATTAAAGCCGATATTAAAGGCCTCCCTAATTCTTCTAAAATTAATGATGTCACAAACGACTTAAAAGAAATGATTCAAAATTGATAGCTGTACGCAACTAATTTCTAAACGCACTAAAAAATCCCTCCCATATTTTCTAATAATTCTCCCAAGAAACGATTTCAATAGTAAGATTTTTGACTTTAAAAAGTTGGGTTATTTGCAGGAGGTTCCAGGAAAAAGCTCGCTATATGGAAAAATTCGCAATATAGAGGTTCGACTGTATATGGATAGTGAACTAATAGTAGGAATTGAAATAGACAGTGAAAAAGGTGTTTAAAGGGTTTATTTCTAAAATTTAAATTCATTCTGTAAAACAATAGATGATTGACAGCTGCGATGGCCTTGTCAAATAAGGCTGAGTAGTCGTAATCGAGAATTCGTGACCAATGTTTCTATCGCTGAACGATGGATTTGAGTCCAGTTAACACTAAAGACGTCGCGTAGAGGTGTTGATGCAGGTGAAATATGTGGAGCCTATTTCTAGCTCAAATGTCGTCCTCACTTGATTGTGTTTCAAAATTACGAGGTAAGTCGCCAATAGCCCTCATATAGTTTCGTAATACGACGTTAATAAACAATCATTCGATTTTACTTGACTTCAGAAAAGCAAGTTGACTACTGTAACATTATACTAAACTCTTTCCCCAAGTGAGATCCGCCCTTCTTCCTGCAACGTGATGATTTAATGTTAAAAGAAACGTATTATATAGTTATACAAGCATACCATTCGTCAAAAATGAAATCTATTTTAAATAGTTCCAGTAGGCTTTCTGAAAACGTTATATTGAACTAGTTTGATATCTCGGGGCAGCACGCGCCAAGTTGTTTATGTTCGCCAAGAAAGGGGATAACGTTAGAATATGGTTACCTTGATATTTTTGTATTTTTTGGAATAATGAATACTTTTTAAGAGATTCATTCTAAATTTTAATATATATTACGTAATTATTTTATTAATAATATATAAAAATACAAATATATATAATCCTAATTTTCGTTATTTATAATTGCTTTTTATTGTATTTATGATTATTTTGTTATTCATTTATAATTATTAATGTTATTTATTTATAATTTTACGTTACATGAGTATTCTTATCAAAAAATTGAAGAAAACCGTGTGAGAAAGCCACGTATTGGCATACAATGCATAGTACACGCGTATCAATGCTCAATACAGAAAAAAGGCGTAAAAAAGTTTGGAATTAAGCTTTAATTCTTTGAAAATATGGAAAAAACATGAAAAGATGATTTAGGGCAACAATTTGGTTACATGTAAATGATAAAAAAAGGTACTGTTTAGACATGATGCATGAGTTTTAATAGGGCGTGTGGTACAGCTAAGACTCGAACAGCTAAGACTGCTGCACACCTGTTTTCCATAGATGCGATGAGGTTATCGATCAGACTTTGGGGAATACTGTTCCACTCCTCAAGAAGTGCAATCTCCAAGTCTCGGACAGTAGCAGGCGGCCTTGGTCGCGCAGCAATGCGTCGTCCGAGCATGTACCAAACATGCTCGATTGGATTCAGGTCAGGAGAGTACGCTGGCCATTCCATACGCTGTATTGTTTCAGCTTCAAGCATGTTCTCCACCAGACGAGCTCTATGCGGTCGGGCATTATCATCCTGGAAAACAAAGGAATCTCCAATGGCTCCAGCGTAAGGGATGACATGAGGTCGAAGTATCTCGTCTGCATACATTCGGCCCGTCAAAGTGCTATTCCGAATGATATGCAGGTCCGTACGTCCGCCTATGCTGATTCCACCCCATACCATTCAACCAGCTCTTCTGTTTTGTGACCTTTCACGAACGAATGCGGGGTTATTTCGAGTGCCCTTGTCCCTCCATACAAGAACACGTCGGGTGTCACACTCTAGACTGAATCGGGACTCGTCTGTAAACAGCACTTGGCTCCAATCATGTTGCCCCCAATCTCGATGTTCACCAGCCCATCTTCTTCGGGCCGCATGGTGACGTGGGGTCAACGGAATGCAGACCATTGGCCTACGTGCATAGAGCCCTCCCTCATGAAGCCGATTACGTACTGTTTGGCTGGACACCCTTAGTCCTGTTGCCAAGAGCAACTGTCTTTGCAGCTGCGTAGCATTCTCTGTTCTGTTTCGACGGGCTGTTAACTGTATATACCGGTCATCAGTTGATGTAGTGGCGCGTTGCCGACCTGCCCCTGGTCGACGTCTAACATTTCCTGTTTCTTGGAATCGATTCCACAGCCTTGCAACAACACTTCTGGCGACTCCAACAGCGTCCGCGACACTACGTTGTGTTTGCGCGGATTCCAGTCTGCCTATAACACGCCATGCCATGGGGATTCCGGTAAATCACGTTGTTGAGACATTCTCAGGTAACCTTGTCTAAAAAAAAATACTGCGCAATCGAATTTCACAGTTATGCAATAAAACAGACGTTTCTGCAACATCCCGATTTCTGCCCTTATCTTTTTCTGGTTTTTGACGTCATGAACTTTGATTTGCATATAAAGTTTTCTTCCGTTTCCTGTTAGGCTTTACATTATGGATGATTCATTTTATGTTACTTATTGGTATACATCTTTGCTTACTTTTGTTAAAATCATGTGCTCCCCTAATTGTTTTGAGCAGTGTATAATAATTATAAAATCATACTATATGAATATTATATATAATTACTATTAAATTATATGATTATTATATATAATTATAAAATCATACTATATGAATATTATATATAATTACTATTAAATTATAAGATTATTATATACTACATAATATTATTAGTACATGTTACTTTTTGTTATATTATATTGTTATTCATTATTTATTTATTGATCTTGGTTATTCTCAATCTATTTCTGTATTCTTCTTTTAAATTATATTTCATTGTGTTTCTAAACAATTTTTTAAAATTATCTTCCTGACGATTTGATACTGCTAGACCGCCATCTTGGATTCCATTCCAGCGGCATCAAGCGCTGCTTCGCGTTATTCCTTTTTCGCGCCAAGCAGCGCTTGGCGCCTTGCCCCGTCATATCAATGATTGATTGATTGATTTAATATTAACGTCGCACTGTTCAGCTACACGAGGGCTTTTGGCGACGGACCACGTAATTTTGAACCATGGTCAAGTGACGTGGACGACACCTGAGCTGGCACCACCTCTCCTAACTACCACACCACACCAACGGGAGGACGTTTCAGCTCTCGACAGATTTAACGTGCATCGCTGCCCTACACGGCGGGTCTTTAGTGGTACTGGGATCGAACTCGTGACCAGGCAAGCCACGATCCGATACCTATACCACTCGGCTACCGCGGCCACCCCGTCATATCAAACTAGCGCTATGTTTATTCTTTATTTAGTGTAGTTAATGCCTAGGGCGTTTGTGTGTGTGGTTGATGAACATTTCTTTTTCCTTACCTTTCCTTAGCGGAATGGTAGCTCGACAGACGGCTTAAGCATCTAATACAATGAATTGTTTTGGAGCAGCCTCTAAATAACTAAAGGTGATCCTGTAGATTTTAGATTGTGTCAAATCACACACACACATTGCATTCATTGCTGCGATTCCTCAATTCGATCTTTATAATTTTTCCCTACGTAATTTTTTATGTTCAATTTTCCCAATACAAATTTTTCCTAATTTTTCGTCTCCTTGTCTAAAACGTTCTATTAAATGAAATTGCTTATTTATAGAGTAAAATTTTTAGAGTTATGTTTTTATTTTCCTGTATTTGCAATGTAATCAAAAATTAGAGTTTAAAAATTAATTTATCGGTAAAAAATGCATTCAAAATTTTTTACTGTTATGTTTTTTTTTATATTCGAGTGCATTTCAATTGAAGATTTTTTTCATTTCTGCTTTTTTGAAATCCTTTATTTTAAAATTCTCAATTTTTCCCCCTTATCTACTGATTCATTCTTTTGGAACAATCTAAATCAAAGTATCAGTGAAACTAAATTAGATATCTCTTATCTATACATTGATCGGCCACTGAACTATTGTGAAAAAAGGTAAAAAGAATTATAGTTATTTTTTCTTTTTTATTTCATGATTATTTGTGATTTGGTAGATAAATGTGACATAAAGGATTATTACAACAAAACTAAATTATTGATAAAAAAAATCTACCGGTTAAGCTTATAGAAGAAATGTATCGCTTTGGAGACAATATCTTAATTTCAATCGCGTTGTGTAATCTAGCAACCCACTTGCTCTTTTATTGCAATAAAAATTATTACCGGTGTAAATAAATTTGGTGCCTTTGTCTGAAGATTCACTTTTTTTTTTTATTTTGAATCAGATTTTATCTGATAAATTTTGGAAATTTTTGTTTGTTCCACGTAACAAGTATAAAAACTAATAAACTTAAGATTTTTTTTTCTGATCGATTAAAACTGTACTTGATTTAAACCAATGATTCCCAAAGTGGTCTATATGGACCCCTAGGGGTCTATGACGACCTGCAAGGGGTCCACGTCAGTGAAAAAATAATTTGGGGGACCATGAGGTGTAAATGGGGGTCTACGATAGCCTAAACCAGATCGTGACTTTAAAAGAAAATTTAATCAAGTGTAAACCAGATTTACCTATTTAACAGCTTTATTTACTAAATTTACTGGAGTTAATTTGCAGTTGCAAGGTGACAGCATAAATTTTATTAAAAAAGGACCATCATTTTAGTGTTTCTTGTGCGCGTGCCAGAAACAAGCTAAAGAAATATTAAACTGGACGTCGCAAATTTTAACAGCTTCTCAATTTATCACAGACAATCTGCTAGAAAAAGGGCGTTTTAACCTATGTGTTCAACATTTAAATGTCTTTTATTCAAGTTTTGAAACTAGGTTCGAGAATGCTTTGACTTTGGTAATATCACAGTTGATAATGAATTCATGTTGTTACATTAAAAAAAAAGTCTGATTACACAAAAAGCAACTGATTTTCACTGCCCTAATGCAGATCTTAAAGTTTCGAAACGAATGCCAGCAATTTTAGCTTTAGAAAGATATACCCTGTTAGTTATCCCGAATTATGAAACATCTCAAGAAAGTTTTTAATTGCTTTTCCCAGAGAGGAGGAGTTTCATTGCGCTTGCCGGTCTCCAAAATAAAAACAGAAAGACAAAAAAAGAAAGATTGGATATTACTAATTGTGGAGATTTAGGGTTAAACCCTAAAAGATTAAAGCCAAATGTGTTGAAATTTTGTTATTGAAGCCAAAAACAGATTCCTCCCTACCAATAAAAACATTTGTTTGTTACTCAGTTATTCTATGTAACAATTATTTCATACATTAATTAAATTGTAATTTAATATTAATTCACTTGTGTTTCTTAAGTTTTAAACACTCCACTAAACAACAGCTAGAAACATAAAACTTTTAAAGTAAGTAGTGCTATATCATCCGTAAAAAACATTTAAGTTGATAAATTTGCAAACATTTAATATTAGGAAAGTAGGGGGTCTAAACAAACCCGAAAAATATGGCAAGGGGTCTATGAGACAAAGAAGTTTGGGAACCTCTGATTTAAACAAATAATTATGTGGAAAAACTAGAAATATTGAGGCTGTAATTTATTTTTTAAAAAATCACTGAGCATTAAGTCACTACCCTAATCATAAATAGGACCCTGTTTTTCAAATGAAAAATTTGATGAATATTTCGGATTTTTTTCTGCTAAATTTGAATTCATTTTGAAGGTCGTACTTCTGACCTAAAAACTGCAAGTTTTCCATTTCTGGTTTAAAATATCTGAGGAAAACGAAATATTTATTCTATATTCTTAAAGAAATAATGTGTTTGGCTGTTAAAAAATGTTTGGTACATAAAGTGAAAAATAATATAGTCTATATATATATATAAAAATAGAATATCCCCCCCCCCTTTTATAAATTTATTTTTAAAGAATATTACCTACAATTGTGTGCGTGTGTGTATTTTTTAAAAATTTCTACTTGACTGACGGACCGGCGTTTTATTATTGCAGACCCGGAAGCTGGTATCTTTTTAGTGCGACACCACACAGGCGGATACCAATCGCCGCAGGTAATTTTGACGCCCAGTTTCTTCCCCAGAGGGAGGCACATGAGCTCTGACGATGCAAACTTGTACTAGAATTTAATTTCGCCGAGAGCACCCACGCCAAATGGACACTGGAGGGATCTTGTACATGCCGTATAATCATACGACATGGCTGCATTCGATTTTCTGCATCATGAAAAGCAACCGACTTGGGCCGGGGTCGAATCTGCAACCTTGGGTGCAGGAAGGCCAGCAACAAACACGCCACCACGCTGTGTGTGTGTGTGTATGTGTGTATCATTACCTATATTAAATTCGACGCTTTTTCTACAGTTAGTTGTAGTAGTTAGAAAGTAAAGTTAAACTACCTCACACCTCATACAACCTCACAAATCATTCTCACAATCAGACTCTCTCTCATATTGCTCGTCTCTTTATCTCCTAGCTTACACATTATTCACTTTCTATGCTGAGGCTACAGTTATATAACCACGCTGTTGAACTGTTGAAACAGTGCCATTTATTTCCGAAAAAATTGTTTAATTAAAGAAAATAATAGCAATAATTAATGTTTTGGAAATTTGTTGTTTTAGTCATAATGTTCGTTTATTTTTCGTAAAATTTAATTGAATGTATTTCACTTTCCTACGAGAAATCTACACCCGTATTTTGATGGCATGGAATCGCTTACAAATGTTTAGTGTCTCTCTCTCGGAAGATACCGCTATTGAAGAAAGATTATGTATATTATTGATACAGTATTTAAGGATAGTTCATCGGTGTTATTGAATTATCCATCAATGTATCAAACTGCGAAAGATATCCGCTCAGAAATGTGATCATTCAAAATGCTCTACAGAAATGCGGAGCATAAGCAATTCTAATTTAATTGGAATTTTGGTACAGAATTAAAAGCTGCATTTATGATTTGTTACGATAATTTATATTGTTACGAATTTTGTGTAAATAGTGTAAATAATTTGTATTTGAGTGTTTAATGCATTTATATTACTCTATGTTATATTTATTTCATGTTAAAATTGTACTATTCACTGTACAAATCTTGGCGGTAGAGCCAAGTTGGGGGTCGATTTGGCGACCAAGTTGGGGGTCGATTTGGCGACCATTTTGGCGTCATTGGCGACCTTGTTGGCGAGTTCGGAACCCTCTGGAATCTTCTAGAAAGTAGTAGATCTCTGCACTAGTGTCACGTTCAATGACACGAGCGGTTATATTTTTTTAAGTTTCTGTCGCGCATATAAAAAGGATGCTCGCCGGTACGGCGAAGAGTCTTGATTAAGCTAGTGAGGATTGTTTTGACTAGCGATTAGCTCGGCTGTGCTTGTGAATAATCTTTACTTATGTCTATTTTTAAACATTGTTTATTGTGTTTGATTGCCGTTGAAGGTGTGAAGAGCTTCGGATATTTATTTACCCTGTGAATATTGCCGATGAATCCTGTATTGAAAGGATTGGATTTTCGATAAATTCACATCGCTCTTAAAGAACTGTTTATTTTCTTTGTGATTGTTTTGCATAAAATCCTCGATTCCTCGGATCTACGTAACAATATCATTGCATTATATTTGAAATTGGGTTATTTGTGTTAACGCGTGTGAGATTAATTTTGTTTCTCATAGTTTGCAAATATATTTCTTATCAGAGTTAAATTTTTACGCTCAAGATAATTGTTTGCGTGGAAATAATAGACCCTCATATCAATTTAAACTGCACTGTAAGTATAATCATAAAATACGTAATCAAAAATTTGCAAGTTTCAGTATTGATAAGTTTTGAATCGTCTCGAAGAACTGACTAGATATAATAATATATATACAAATTGTATCGGTTCGAAATGTGTCATAACGTTTTGTTGGATTATAAAGCATTGTTTGTTGTTTCTTCTAATAGGCTAGATCATGAAAGGTAAGATATTCAAGATGATATAGTAACATTCCAGAAAAAATATACTTTCTGTTACTTTCAATATATATAAATTTGATTTAAAGATATGATTAATGTTTTGGTAATGCTCGACAAAAGATTGTCTACACTAATGCAAAAAGTCAAATAAGTTGAAAAAAATGTTCCATATATTATGCTAATTCCCTGTTAATGAAGACGGTGTAATAAATAGTAATTGTTAAAAATCATTTATGTGTCTCAAATATCTACAATATTGCATTATAGTACCGCAATATGTTAACAAATTTATTTCTATAATTTTTAAGGTATCCAAATGGTTTTAAATCATCATTTTCATTATAAAAATGAAGATTATTAGTAATCTATTTTTATAACCTGTTTAATAAGCTTTCTAAAGATATCTCACTTTTAACTCTGAGTCAATTACGAAAAAAGTTATAACTGTTTTTGTTTGGGTCTGTAAGCCCAAATCGAAACCGGAAGTGTCAGTTTTCAATTCATTTTCACCCACAAAATACGATTTTTATTCATTTGATAATTTTTAACGAATTATTTTCATGTTTAATAAACTTTATTTCACCTTTTAAATGTTTTAACAGATATACAGAGTGTTTTTTTTCCCAGGTATAGAAGTTTAAGTTGGCATTACTTTCCAAGATGGCGACCGATTTAACAGCTGTCAAGTGATTTATTCCCAGTTTGGTTTGGCAATTCATCATGAATAGACTCACGCCTGAACAACGCTTTCAAATTGTGCAATTTTATTTCGAAAATAATGGTCGCGCGATTTTAATAAGCGAATTTTGTTTAGCGATGAAGCGCACTTCTGGTTGAAAGGCTACATCAACAAACAAAACTGCCTCATTTGGAGTGAAGCTAATGCACAAGTGTATGTCGAAACACCGTTACATCCAGAAAAACTGACTGTTTGGTGCGCTTTATGGGCTGGCGGACCACTTCTTCAAAATTGATGAAGGCCACAACGTTACAGTCAATGGTGATCGGTATAGAGCCATGATTACTAACTTTTTCATTCCTGAACTGAGCAATCATGATGTCCAGGAGCTGTGGTTCCAACAAGACGGCGCAACATGTCACACAGCTCGTGCCACAATCGATTTATTGAAAGACACGTTTGGTGACCGCCTAATTTCACGTTTTGGACCTGTGAATTGGCCTCCAAGATCTTGTGATTTAACACCGCTAGACTATTTTCTGTGGGGCTATGTAAAGTAATTGGTCTATGCGGATAAGCCACAAACGCTTGATCATTTGGAAAACAACATTCGCCGTGTTATTGCCGATATACGGCCACAAATGTTGGAAAAAGTCATCGAAAGTTGGACGTCCAGATTGGACTACATCCGAGCCATCCGTGGCAGTCATATGCCAGAAATCCTATTTAAAATGTAATGCCACAAGATTATCTTTCGAATAAAAAAATTCATGTCAATCGAATAATACATCGTTGTTTTATTGCAATTTAAAGTTCTATACCTCTAAAAAAAACACCCTGTATTTCGCTTTCAAATAAACAGTTAACTGATTGCCATGCTTGTTTTGATTTAAACGAGTTGCTATCTTTTTATCAATTGCGTTCAAAATTAGAGCCCTTTAGATGTTTTTTATTAGTACTTTTATATAGAGCTATTGTTATTTTTCTATTAAAGTTATCATGCCAAAAACAAGATAAATGAGACCAAAAAAGAAATTTCCAGAGAACAGAATTTGTTGGAGATACGTTGAAAGAAAAATCTAAAGATCTTCCAAATTCAGTTATTAATTCTATTATAAAGACCCATATGGATCTTTTCTATCATTATCTCCTAAGAAAATGTCTTCACGGAAAAACTCAGAACTGTGCAATGAAAGTCTTTGCAATGCCGTGTGTATAATACCGAAAGTGACATTAGTTGAGCTACAAACACTCTTTTTATTTCTGGGTTTGCTGGTCTATTATCTTTACTTCAAAAGTCATGAATGTAATTAGGACCTAAAATGAAGGGATATTTTTGGTACCTCGACAATACGAGAATTGTTGATTCAACGAGGCATTCTAAAACCAGATCGTGAAAAAAAAGGCCCTTCAAAAATGTAAGTTTGAAGTATGGGGTTCAGGAAGGCACCAGGTAAAAACCTGGAGTTTTAATACCTTCCTAAATCCTTAAAAAGTTTTATTGCCAATATCAACTTTGTTTTGCATTTTCTGAATATTATTTTTGTACATAATTGTTCACGGAACAGTGATATATCTCTTAAAGTAATTGAAATATTCGTATGAAATTTTTGAGTTTGATTTTTTGTATTATGATGAATGCTTTGTTCTGAAAGCTAAGGGTAATTTTTCAATTAAGTAATTATTTAGTATCATTTTATATGAAAAAATTTTTTTTTAAAAAAAACATTCTGTGTTTTTTTTCGGACACCAGCATTTCATAATTTTATTGTAAAACTTGAGGTATTTTAGTATACAGCATAGATAAGCATTATAGAATTGTATTCCTGAAATTTATTTATTTATTTTTGTAATATATATAGATATATATTATATAAAGTAGTTAGTAAAAGAGCAATTTCTTTAATAATTTTGATTCAGATTTCTCAATATTTTGAAAAATTCTTTTTGCTGTTATTTTTATAGTTTTGAAACATACTTAAAAAAATTACAATTAAATAGTTATTTAACTTAACATTTTAGAAAAATGTCTCCGAACCCAGTCGGATACCTTAAGTACCGAAAATCCTCAATACAAAAGTTATGCCAAGTTGTGTTTCAGTATAAAAGTATGTTTGGTTTCTAACATTTTTATATTTGTATTAAAGCAGCGATTCTCAAACTGGGGAGTGCATTAGGATTTAGGCATTATAATTTGTGTGCACTTTCTGATTGTTGATACATTGTTGTAACAATGCATACCCGGTTTGGCTAGTTTTGCTGAAAAAAGGGGTTTCGACGCCAACTTTTGTCTTTGTTGTTGTAACAATGTAACTGTTAAAACAGAGACGAATCTAAGTTGGCGTCAAAAACTGGTAATTTAATTAAATTCAACTCATTAATTAATATTTGAAAAAACTGTATTAACACCAAGTGTCATCCACTACAAGATTAAAAAAATGTATTTGAACTAGATTGAATGGATAAAAAGTATTTTTTTAACGATTGAAAATTTGAACAAGATAAATATATATAGAGAGAGAATGAGCTAATAGTGAGAATTGTGGAAAAAAAAGGGAGGTTTGTTTTACAAGACAACAGCTGATTTTGAGGGAAATAGAATTAAAATGCTTTGCAAAGCTGTTAAAGATAACAGTTCACCATTTTTCGGAAAATTTCTTATATTTTATGCATAGTCAGATTTTTTGTATTTAAATTATTTAAGATACTCTTCTTTGAAAAATGTCTTTTTCATAAAAATTTATCTGAATGGAATCATTAATGAAATGTTTTAAATATCAGTAACAGAAAAGGCGTTTTTCTTTTTACGACAAAAAGCAGACCAGCTAAATTTTTTTGAAATTGTCTCAAGTTCAAATGAGGTAAACTAAAATGCCTTCAGGAGGGATTTGTGGCCCGCGGGCCATGGGTGGAAGACCCCTACTTTAGCAAGTAGAATCTTGTATGCCTTGAGATATTTGGAACTTGCCACGCTTTTCTATCACACCTCACGGAATGCGCATTTAAAATATTACTCATATTTGTCAAAAAAAAAGTTATATACTTCGCAGTAATCATTTTCAAATTTTTAGAAAATAAGGAATCCAATTTGAAATAGATATTTTTAGTTCTCCATCTATTTTAAGGAATCGAAGTGAAGTGAGCATTGTTTAGTTGAAAAAAAAGTAATGTTTCCTGTTATGACAATGCTCATGTCAAATGTCGAACAGGTGAGACGAACAAATGAGAATAACTTTCTGTTTAAGTTACAATTACATTTGCTGCATAGTAATTTGCTAAAAGAAAGTGTGCATTAATTGCATTGAATGTCTTGTTTAAACATTTTTTATTGTATAATTTTTATTATAGATTTAAAAAAACATATTGAATTTTTCTTACAGAATTTTTTATTGAAACTCCTACCATGACTTCATCACGGAATGTACGTAGCTTAATTGAAAGTAATCTTTCATGGAAATCATTAAAAAATTCATTTTCTCGACGAAAATTCATTGCTGACGAAAATTTAGGCCGAACAGAGCTTGATCGATGTTTATCAACATTTGATTTGACATTTCTAGGTAAGATCATTGTATTTGATTTATTCAATATTGTTCCTTAAAATGGAAGAAGTGTTTTAAAAGTGTACCGAAAATGTATTTAATTTTTTTTCCAAAAATAGCAATAAAAATTCTTATTAAAGGAATATGCATGTAGTTTTAAATATTGAAACATTAGGCTTAAATTTTTGTAATAATAAAATCATTATTGTATGTAGTCAATTATTATAGAATTGTGCTATAGGAATCTATATGAATATTGTGTTTGTATAGAATAAATATGACTGTAAAGTTATTATGTCAAGTTAATTTATAAAGATAAGTGAGAATCTTAAATTTAATATTGTTTAGAATGTAATATATAAGGAAATATATTTTTGTCAGTTCAAATGCAGCTCTTGTTTCTATATTAAGCCTTATAAATTAACTTCTATATCAGGCATCAGCCAACCTATGACATGCAGTATAATTCTCAGTGGTACTCTATACCAGTGGTCACCAAATATTTTGACCTCAAGGACCAGTATACTCATAATTAAAATCCAACAGATCACTAATAGAATTTTGTGAATGTTAAATATATTACAAAAAATAATTGTAATCTAAGAATGCAATCAATGCATTTCAACCCTCTAACCAGAACATCAGTCTCTCGCTGCCTCTCAAATGAATATGATTTACTTTGATGCCTGTAGATAATGCTGTGGCGTAATTTTTGGGGTGGGCTGCCTTGGCATCTTCAATTGGACTCCACCCAGTGAGAGGATCATGCAGAGGTACATGACGATTTTTTTCAACTCGTGATATGTGCGATTTTTCTTATCTATTCCCTCTATCACACAGATATTCCTATAGTTTTTTCGTGTGTGGTATTACTATTTTTTTTATTTTTTTATATGAATATAAATAATTTTTAACCAGTTTTTATAAAAATACTAGTAGCACTTCTTGTGATAATATATTGTTGTGATTGATTTAATCCCACTCATTTTGAGCCATACTCAATTTCATGAGCTATAGACATTTAAAACAGTCCTTAAGGTAATAAAATTAAAAAAAAATTACGTATCTGGCTGTCAGACAGATGTTTCTCAGTACAGCAAAAAAACTGATGTTCAGGCCAGAGGGTTAAAACATAACTTAACGTGACAAGTGAGTATATTCAACCTTTTTCTGGGAACCAGCAAAATTTTTTCACAGACCACTAGTGGTCCATGGGCCACCACTGTGGCAACCTCTACTCTATACCACACCACAAACTTGTCAATTTTTGAGTGGATGGAAGTTGATAATTTTGAAATAAAATCTTCAAAATTAGGAAAAGCACAATATGAAGAATTATAAAAGGATCTGTGTGTGTGTGGCTATTTGACATTTTTTGATGTTGGATTACTGGAGAGATTGAATTTAAAGAAAATTGCATTTACTCTGTTTTCTGCTTTTGGTTCTATCTATGTGAACAAATCTTTTCTCATATGAAAACTTTTTTAAATTACTAAAGAAGTTTAACTACTCAACGTTAAGAGTTGTGTCAAATCAAAAGTTACAAATTACATCCTTGCTATTATGATGTGAAGTAGAAGAGTGTAGGAACAAGGTTGTCATTAAAATATTTAACTTCATTACAGGAATACTTATACATTTTTTTTATTCTTTATTTCTTATTTTAATAAATATGTTTAAAATACATAATATAAGTACAAATTTTTATTTATATTGATGGAATATATATTTTGTTTGTTTCTTATTTTGATAAATATCTTTAATTTTTAAATCTGTATTTTTGACCTCTATTCCCTGCAGGTGGCTGCGGTAGCCTAGTGGTTAAGGTAACGGACTCGTGGCTGATGTATCATTAGTTTGAGCCAAGTCCCTCTGAAAACCCGCCGTGTTGGGGGCAATGCACGTTTAATCTGTTGAAGCTCAAATGTCCTCCCATTGGTGTGGTATGGAAGTTAGGAGAGGGGGTGCCACAGCTCAGGTGTTGTCCGCGTCATTTGACCGTGGTTAAAATTATGAGGTCTAGTGCACAAAGCCCTCGAGTAGCTGAATAGTGCGACGTTAATATTCACTCACTCACCCTGATTCTACGCATAACAGCTACAAGGTTGATGACCCCCTGTTCTATGTGGCCGTGGTAGCCGAGTAGTATAGGTATCGGATCGTGGCTGGCTTTGTCACGAGTTCAAGCCCAGTACCACTAAAGACCTGCCGTGTAGGGCAGCGATGCACACTAAATTTGTGGAAAGCTGAAACGTCCTCCCGTTGGTGTGTTGTGGTGTGGTAGTTAGAAGAGGATGGTGCCTGCTCAGGTGTTGTCCACGTCACTTGACCATGGTTCAAAATTACGTGGTCTGTCGCCAAAAGCCCTCTTGTTGCTGAACAGTGTGACTTTAATATTCACTCACTCACTCGACCACTGTTCTATGGTCTCCTGAACATTTGCTTTTTTTCATATGTATGCAGTCTAATAAGAGTGATAGTCATGTAATCTGTTTAATGTATAAGTGCATCTTGGACAATTTTATTACTGTATTAAATACTAGCTGGTATACCCGTTCTTCGCGCGGGTGAACTGGAAAATTAAACAACCCGGATTGAAGGAAAAAGAAGTTTTTAATGAGTTAATTTTATGTGAATTGCAAATTAAACAAAAAAGCTTTTTTGCATATCTCAGCTAAACAAAAAAAAAAAAAAAAAAAAAAAAGAAAGAAAAAAAAAACACCTTTGTTAAATTTTAAGTATGTAGATCTAATAGCTGATAAAAAGGATTTTTTTTTATTTATAATTCCTCATAACACTCTTGAGGGTCGATTTTTCAAAATACCTCCCTAAGCTGATCTCTGCTCACCAAAAGTAACACATTGTTAAAAGTTTTGCATAATGAACGCTTAAAGTAGTGTAAATAATTTATATCTGAAAGTGTAATACATTAATATTACTTTTTGTTATATTTATTTTATTTTAAAATTGTAATATTCGCAAGCAACACCATTTCTTAAATTATAATGGAGATTCAATGAAAAACATAGCAAAATGTTAACGATAGTCAAGTTGGCAAATGCCTAGCTACTTTCGTAGCTTGAGCTTTATTAGAGCTTTGTAAGACCCGCCATGTAGGGGAAAAAAGCACTTTAATACTTTATCCGACCGCATTGTGATTTACTGCAGTTTTTTTCATACAATATTTTTTTTTGGATCACTACATTTACAAATTAAGGGATATACATAAACAAAATACTCCACTTTGGGAAAATTTAATCCGTTAGAGCTAATAAGTTAATTAAAGATATTCCACTGTAAAATTTATTATATATACCATTCACTTAAAATAAGTAGTCAAATCATTTTCTAAGGTCTTCATTAACATACAAAAACATAAGACACTAAATTTCGACAAACTATTTTTTCCGCTAAAATACTCATCATGGAACCCATGCTGCCGTATATCTTGGAAGAGTGGATTTCAAAGAATATTCCTGCTAAGTATTGGTAGAATATTCCTTCTAAGTTGGTGTGGTAGTTAGGAGAAGAGGGTGCCAGCTCATGTGTTGTCCACGTCACTTGATCATGGTTCAAAATTACGTGATCCGTTGCCAAAAGCCCTCATGTAGCTGAACAGTGTGACATTAATATTCACTCACTCTCACACTCCAAAAAAATACAGTACAGTAGTTATTGCGTTTTTAAGTATAAAAATAATTATATCTGCCTATTCAATTAAAATTATAGCGTTATAAATAACTACTAATCACAAATTTTGAAAATTTATCCAAATGATGCAGTGTGAAAGAGAAAGTTTATTTACTTTAAGTATCATAACTGATAAAAGCATTTATTTGGAAAAAAGATCAATTTCTTACTACCAAATGTGCATAATAAAATCATAAGAAAATAACATTAAAATAAAGAGATTTATAACAACCTCTCCCTTCAAAACTTAATTTTATTCTGAAATAAAAAAAATAGGCATTATGCTGATCAGTGGAATTAATTAGAAGCGAGCACCTTGTGTAGCCAAAAAAAAAAAAAATTCTTTCACAAACAAAAGATAGATATATGCTGACTTGGGCTTTTTTGCAGTGCAAGCTAGAATTGCTCGCAGATGGCTGAATTATTTCCTACTTACTTGACAAATATCGTTATATTTTGGACACTTCATACAATATATAAATTATGGTCTATGCTATAAATTGTAGCCAATGTGCTATTCTGATGTATAAGCTATATTACTGTAAAGTTTCATTAAAATCCATTCAGTTTTTGCGTGAAAGATCCACAAAGATACTCACAAACTTTCGCATTTATAATATATATATTAGATATATATATAGGTAATTTATGGCTCAATCTGCATATTTAGAAATGTAGTATTTACTTTTGTCAGATTGTGCAATTTGGCTTATCTTGTTTCATCTGAATCAAGACACATAGCAATTTTTTTAAATTCTTGTAAGCTTTGGTCTCTAAATTTAATTTTTGATTAACAAAACTCTGAAATGGTTTTATAAAACCATTAATTTTGATATTTTTTGATTAAAATATACACTTCAAGAAATGTTGATGAATATTGAATATTATCTCTTGGTAGTTCTTTCTCCAAAATTTGCCATTTATTTTTTTTCTTGGTATCAGTGTGAAATTCCGTTTCAAAACTATTAATTTTTAAAAGACGCTAAATTCAAATTTTAATGTTTAAGAAATTTACATTATTAACTTTAAATGGCCTTTAAAAAGAATATTCTTGTGTATTACATTCATATATCTTTCGTGAAAAATACTTAAAATATTTTTCTGTAGGTATCCAATTAATTTTCATTGAACAGTAGTAATAATCTGTCTTAAGAAGTAAAAGTTGTCTTGTTGAATGTTCAAAAATTCTACATTTGTAAAAAATAAGATAGGACTCAAAAGGTGATAAAATTGATTTTTCATAAAAATATCATTGTAATTTTTTTTAGCTTTTTGATTATTTGAATTCTATATTAAAACTAAAATCTTAAAATAGACCATTAGTTTATTAATAAGCTATACTAACTTTAAATTTATAAAGTAAGGGAGAAATGAAGACATTGATTCGTGTATGTATGCTAATAGCTTAGGTTTTGTTGTTTCTGATACCACCTTATTAATGGTGTTGGATCGAGGCACCTGGAATTCATCATGACAAGGGGCTTCTTTTACATCTGTTGTTAGCGGCAGCATTGAGCGAATTCGAGCAAGAACACCCTGAGGGGAGGTCAGGGACTTCCCACCCCTCTTCCCCTTTCGCCTACCTCTCGAGAAAACTTGGTGGCCGCAGTAGCCGAGTGGTATAGATATCGGATCATGGCTTGCCTTGTCACGAGTTCGAGCCCAGTACCACTAAAGACTCGCCGTGTAGGGCAGCAATGCATGTTAAATCTGTCAAGAGCTGAAACGTCCTCCTGTTGGTGTGAAGTGGTAGTTAGGAGAGGTGGGTGCCAGCTCAGGTGTCGTCCATGTCACTTGACCATGGTTCAAAATTACGTGGTCCATTGCCAAAAAGCTCTCATGCAGCTGAACAGTGCGACGTTAATATTCAATCAATTTCGAGAAGACTTGCGACTGAACAAGTAGTTAGATGTGTTCATGCTGTACTGACATTATACATTTACATACATCCATGCCTTCAAACCCAGACCTTAAGGCACAGCATTGGGTTTCACTAACCACTATACTGAATAGGTAGCAGATAAGGTTTTTAGTTCCCTTGTTGATGATATTCAAGCCCTAGAAATGCTAACAGACCATGTTATAAGACTACACATGAAAATTTTAATGTTACTAATTTATGTATTTTTTTCCCCTTATAAATTTTTTACCACATTATGATTAGTTAGTATTATTATGATTAGCAGGTATTATATGCTAATGTACATTTTTTCCCTCTCTCGATAGGTGTTGGAAGTACACTTGGCTTAGGTATTTATATTTTAGTTGGTAAAATTGCAAGTGATACAGCTGGACCTTCAGTAGCTCTCTCATATTTCATTGCTGCTGTTGCATCGATATTTGCTGGTATGTAGCTTCAAGGATTACAAAAGATTTCTATTTTTTTATGAAAGTATTATAACAAAATATCTCTTAACTTTTACTTTATATAAAATTCAATAAATTTAGATAAAACTCTCAAATTTTATATAAATATAAAGTTATATATATACACAAATTCAAAAATGATAAGTTTTCAGCACCTACATTTTTAGAAAATCAGTGTTTATGCATATTGATAGATATATTTAGGAAACTTTATGCATATTTAATAATTTATAAATCATTCTGTATCAGGCTGGCTAATTTTAGTTACTAATAGTTGCTAAAGAGGTATTTATCCTATTGTATATTTTTAAGTAGAGTAAATCTTAAAACTTCAAAATTAAAATAATTTATTGTTTTTCATTGTTTTTGTTAAAAGAATTTTAATCAATATTTATAATCATAGTATTATGTGCGAGGATTCCATTATTAAACAGAATGTCCTCCCATGCTACGTCTTCCAATATGTTACCTATTCATTATATCAAATGTAAAATATATAATAAAAATGAGATGAGTACTACAATTGGATTCATTTGTTGTGCATATTAAGATTATATTGCAAGAAATTGTTTGAATTTTTTAAGTGCAGGTTTTAAAAGTACTTTGGATAATAAAAATTAATGTTAATGTAAAACCTTAGGGATAGTAAAGCATACATTTGTTAATATCTGTCTGTTTAAAAGTAAAACCACTAATAGTTGAATGTTAATTGTAGGTTTCTAGGGCATGTTCTTTTCATAAATTTTATAGAAATTTAAAGATGTGTTTCAATGTTCTGCTGTATTTTAACCATGTAAATGTAGCAGTCATCCTTGATTTTGCTGTTGTGCCCACTTTGGAACATCATAATTCTTGTAACTTGCAAAACATGAACTCATCCTGGTTTTTTCAAAATTAATTTTGTAAGACAAATAAGGTTTTGGTGTGTTGGAATGGATTTAGATCTGTCTTCATGCGATTTGTAGTGAGATACTAGCTTGAATTTTCCCATGTCTTTTCACAGTTGTATTAATTTTGAGGTTTATTGCTAATTATTCTCATCATGGCTATAATGGGAAGTTCATAAAAAAGTTAAATTCACATCTTAATGGAAATGATTTGTTCTACAAAAATTTCATTTCTAGTAAACATGAATTGTTCCTCATTTATGCTTTAATGTTTTACACTCTATTACAAAAAAAAAAAAAAATGCACCAAGAAGGACTTGTACGATAGAGACAAAAATTGGTGGGTAGAAAGATTATGTACAGAATTAAAGATGATTAAAATTCAGAAAAATCGAATGATTTATTTCATTGTTACAACGAAACAAGCTCAATAAGGTGTTGACCCACCTCTAGCCTGGTTGCAAGCTGCCACACGACGAGGCATAGTGATAAAACATCCTGATAGTCTCCTTCTGATATTTCTTGTCACATTTGCTCCAATTGTTGCACCAGGTCATCAACATTCCCTGGTTGATACAGTTGCCTTCCTATCATATCCCAGACATACTCGATTGGAGAGAAATCTGACAATCTGGCTGGCCAAGGAAGTGTTTGATGAGCTGTAATAGCTGTTCATAGCAACACATGCCGTATGTGGTCTGGCATTATCTTGCTGAAAAATAAGGCGGAAGGAATGGTAGCAAAACAATTCTCAGTTGACATACCACTGTGCTGTCTCTAACGACGACCAAAGGGGTCCGGCTGTAAAAAAAATGGCACCCCCAGACCATAACTCTTGGTTTAGGGCCTGCATGGTGTGCAATAGGGAAAGCAGGATTGGCATGCTGCTCTGGGCCTGACACGTCTTCAATGATCGTCAGGAGGTAGTTGGAAGTGAGATTTGTTGCTTAACACTATACATCCCCAGTCAGCATGATTCCAACCTGATCGAGCCAAGTACCATTTAATACGGCTCGACATTGTGCAGGCTTGAGTAGTAGTTGGCGTAACAGTCAGTATGAGCGCAAATTTGGCTCTATCAGCTATCTGAATGGTCATGGGGTACACTCATGTGTGGGTCACACGTCGGATGGTTGAGAACGATGAATCACGTGCTGTCACAGTTAATCTGACTATTAATCTGTCCTCTCAGTCTGCTGTGGCCCTAGGTAGACCGCTACCATCATGACACTGAAATCTGCGATTGTCCACCCATTTTTGTCAGTATCTTCTAATGGCCGCATTGCTTCGAACCATGACAAGTGATTCTGATTTACTCAACCTGCCTCTTTCAGTCCAATGACATGACCTCTTTCAAACTCTGACAGTTGCTCATAATGAGCTTGAAGCCTGCGGAGAGGCATTTTTTCAGTTGTTGAAAGGTATCCTAAATTGTAATGTAACAGAAACTTTGACTATCAGATTGAGAATTGCATCTAAAAGACCCCTGCTGAGTGCACAGCTCGGATGCACTGTAGCTCCTGCAATTCATTCATTGGATGCCAAATTTTAGTAAGTTGCATGTTCTGTACAAATGTCTTTGCATTCAAAAATTTCATTACAATCAGGCAACTCCTTCTTGGTGTTTTTGTTGTAGTGTATATAAAAATTGTTTCATTTCTTCATTAAAACTATGAGACATAAGGAATTTTTAAACGAGCATTTCCCTTTAGTATTCTGTACATTTATAGTTATATTTTAAAATTTTAGTGATCTTCTTTGTATTTTTGGCATTTTTAAAAGGAAATTAAGTTTTTCTGATAAGAGGTAATTGAATAAAAATTTCAAGTGTGGAATATTAATCCTGTGAAATCTTAAAAATGATTGTTTTTTTCTTTAAAGCTGTTTATATCCTTGGTTGTATGTATTTTTCTTACACATGTGGGAAGTGTATAATATGTAACATTTTTGACTCAGTCTAGAGTTTTATAAATTTTTTTTCAAACACTTTTTTTTTTCAAGAAGCCATACAAATTTTCAAATGTGAAAGAATGTCAATTGTATGAAATAAATAAATATACACTGACTTCAAAAATTGAACATGCAGATGTAAAAGGAACAAAAATAAAAGTATAGCTTTGAGTAATACAAAACTGGACATAAGCATAATAAATGTTTGTGTGTAAGAAAGCAAGAATTATGTATATTATATATTTTTCATAAATTATATTATGGCATTACATTTGGATTATTATTTTTTATGTACGAGAATGTTGTTTTACATTAATAAAGTATGGTGCTCATCTTGGATTGTTCGTGCTTTAACATAACATGTATTTGTATATTGCTATCTACATTCATAAGGGTTCAAAGTCATTCAAATTTAATTACGTTTGTGAAAATATAAAATTTGCATTGTGCTCATTATTCTTAAAATCTGACATATGTTAAATATGTTTACATAATTTTTAAACTTTACCATCACATATTAATTTTAAAAATTATTGCAGCATTTTGTTATGCTGAATTCGGAGCTAGAGTTCCCAAAACTGGTTCTGCCTATGTATACAGTTATGTTACTGTTGGAGAATTAATGGCTTTTATTATTGGCTGGAATCTTGTATTGGAGTATGTGATAGGTAAGTAGGTATTAGTTTTGATGAAATATGTTATAACTGCTGAATACCTGAAAGAATAGTAGTATATTCATTTCTTTCCTCTTATACAATAGCCACCAATGGTAATGGAACTAAAATAGCATATCTGATGTCATATAGCTTGAATTTTGAATGAAAGATAGCTTATTCTTCTATGAATTTCCATTCTTGAATGCTTAATTTATGTGCTATAAATATATTAAGCTCATTTTTTATTGTCTTTATGTAAATATGTCATATATATTGATGAAACATTGTCTTATTCTGTTTGTTATAAAATAAAACTTGTTAAAATAAGTAAGGGAGGTATTGATACACAACTTTTTATTGCTGTAACTTGTTTATTCCAAAATATAAAAATTAAAACCCCTGAATTGGTTTCTTAATGACATCGCTTCATAACAAATACATTACTTAATTTCTGTATTTATATTCCAAATAAAGTAAAATCTGCTATCCAGTTAATCTATACATTTGATTCAACTTTTAACAACTATGAGTATTAAATTGTTATTTAAAAATTGCTGGTGAATTATTAATGTGCTGAGTTGTTTCTGTAGAAAATAAAACATATTAATTAAAAAATCTCCATGTTGCATAAAAGTAAATTGAATTTTTCTTTTTGAATATCTCATTTATTAACTGAATAAACTCTACAAACTCAAATAAATGTTAATGTTTTTTAGGAGCAAAATGTGAATATTCTTAAAGGGGCATATGAAATAAACAGTTTTTCCTGAAAAAAATATTCATTATGGATTATTTTGATAACTTTGGACATTTTAAGTTTATACTAGTAATTGAAGAATTGTTATTTCTCAATTTATAAATATATTTCATAATATTTCTGAAGAGAACTTCAATGGAAACTTTCATTAAAATAACAACTTTTGTGCCTGAAAATTTAAAATAAATTTTTATTCTACTTGAAAAGATACTCCAATTCTAATATGTTAATATAAATGTTAATGCAAAATATGTATTTGAATCTAAAAGAGAAAATTAATATGCCAAAAAGATAAACCAAAATGAATGATTGAAAATATGAATACAAGTAAAAAATAATAGTAATGCTAAATTTATACTCTGCTGACTTTAAGACATAACCTGAAATGGGTAAACCAAAAGAAAGTAAAAAAATAGCTTAAAGTATTTCACAAAATACTATCATAAATAATATATCAGGTAAATTAGTATGAATAATATTTTTAAAAAAAACTACCTAAATCAAACAAAATTGGCCCATGTTGAATTAAACTGTTATCAACAATTGTATCGAAACAAAATGGAACACAAACAAAATTGGCAAAACTAAAAATTCATTTTTTTTAAGAATGTTATTTTAAAATATTTTGTTTTAAAAAGAAATGTTTTTTTATACAATATAAACAAATAAATATAAATTATTGTAGTGATATTTGAAATATGTGTTGTATATGGATAGTATAATGTTTAAGTGAAAAGTGAAACTGTAATGCTATGTGATTAAGAAATTGCATCAAGATTGAATTTTAAAGCAATCCAAAAAAAAAAAAAAAAATCATTTCAAAATGTTTCTCATGTATAGATTTAGAAATGAGTTTGATAAACATTGTTTTTACATAGATGATTATTTATCAGTTTATGAAGCCATGTGTAGCAAAATGTAAACAACATGCCAGGTTGTGTTTTCTACCAGTTCTGATATAAATGAGGGGCACTGTTTTCTGATGTTATCAATCTGTTAATAGTAATTAGTTTTTATTTAGTCTTTGTATTTGACATACTGTTGTCTAGATTTTTCTACTAAAATGTGAATATGGAATTCACCAATAATTGAAGAAAAACAATGTTTTTCAACTGAAGGAAATTTCATAGCAACAGCTTTGGTGCTAGTTTGATATCGCAGGGCATGACACCAAGCGCTGCTTAGCGTGATAAAGGAATCGCACCAAGGAGCTTGTTGTCGTTGGCGGAATCCAAGATGGCGGCCTAGCTGTATCAAATCCTCAGGAAGATAATTTTAAAGAATTATTTTGAAATACATTGAAATATATTTTAAAAGAAGAATACAGGAAAAGATTGAGAATAACCAAGATCAATCAATAAATAATAAATAACAATCTAATATAATAAAAAGTAAGATGTACTAATATTATGCAGTATATAATAATCTAATATAATTTAATAGTAATTATAAAAAAGAATAATCATTGTATTGTAATATAAAAATCATACATAAGAATACTTATATATGTAATATTATAAATAAAAAACATAATATTAATTATAAATAACAAAATAAAAATAAAGAACATTATAACTGTAAATAACATATGTCATAATATTTATAATTAATTATAAAAAACAATTATAAATAATGAATACTATTATTACATATAATAATTGTATTTTTATATATTAATAAAATAATTACGTAATATATATTAAATTTAATAATGAATTTTAATTAAAAAGTACTGAAAACTAATAATCAACTTGCAATAATCCAAAAACTGCAAAAATATCAAGGTAACCATATTGTAATGTTATCGCCCATCTTCGCGAACATAAACAACAACTTAATATCAAACTAGTTCCACAGCTTTTTGATGTGTAACATCTTTCCTCTCAGTTGCTGGATATTTGTTGAGAATAATTTCGTGAAAAGGGACAGATGTGTGTAACAGGATGACATAAGCGCACACTTCTTGATTTGACCCCAATGAGAGTGCTGGGCTGTGTCTTTTCGCTATCCTAGAATGAGGGTCCAACTCTAGTAGCCATCAAGCACTCGAGCGCTTGACTCTAAATCCGTTAGTCATGATATTGGAGGACATAAGTATGGCAGAATGCTTATTTGAAAATAGACAAACGGTGATTTTGGTGGTCGTATACATTTCTTTGAATCAAACAGTTAAAAAAAATTAAAGATTTCCTGCATTTTGTATTTTTACCATATAACAAAGGTGGTTCTGCTCTTTTAAAAAAATTATCACTCGCTTCCTCTGATTTTAGTGATTTTAACTTCAGTTTGCCAAAAGCCGAGCCGCTTGTTGCTTTTATGAATGATGAACTCAAGCTCAAAATGAACACAAATTAGAATGTTTCAACTGCTAACAGTGGTACTGTTATTGACGCTGTTTTTCAACGGTTTTTAAATACTTTGAAATTGACCTCAGGACCGCAAGTAAAATTAGACAGTTCAATTAGATAATCTAATTAGCTGTCAATTAGACAGTTCATTAAAAAGATTGCAACAAACTTCTTTCAAAATATTGGTAATTCTAGTAATCTCTCGATCTTGGATATTGAAAAATTTATTTTTGATCCAAATTTCAACAGACCTAGAAATATTCTCTCTCTCTCAGACCCCCCTCTTCATGTAATTATTTTTCTCCTCTCAAATCTCGCTTCCTCCATCTTAAATGCTTATTTCACCTTTTTCCACGAGTCCCCGTGATCTAGTGGTCAGAGTCATTTGCTCACAATGCTTTGCGTTCGATACCAAGATTCTTCCATTTTTACTTTTTAATCTTTAATTTTCCTCAGAAAATTATTCTGACTGATCTCTTTTTATTTAAATGTTCCTCTACTATTTTTATTCTTGATAGTATATTTTTAATAGCTTTTAAGAAAGCTGTTTTCTGTTTTGTTTTCAACTACTTTTTCATGATCCTAGCTGCATTCCCATTGGTCGGTTTAGTCCCACCCACCCAAGATCGAAATTTTAACTTTATTTTCGGTGCTTTGTGCTGACTTTGAAGCTTCTTTTCTCAATTTTAATGCATTTTAATATTTTAAATTTTTATTTTCCCAAAATCCCCAGTATTTTTATTTTATTTTTAAAGCATTTAAACCTAACAAAGGGCAAAAGTCAAAATACAGTCACTCAAATACCTACTGATATGAGGTTGTAGCTCAAAAGAGCTGGGTACTCAGGTCATCCACCCTACAATGAAATACTTTGAAATCACAAGTATATGTGTCATATTTTAGTTACCATAAGTCTATTGTCTCCGCTCTTCTCCAAATTGAACAAGAATAATTATTTTTGATAAAATATTGCATTACTCCTTTTGTTAATTAAATACAATTTTCATTAAAGATATAATTATTCTATAAAAAGTTATTTCCAATCATACCAAATTCATATTTTTTTCAGGAAAAAAATTAATATTGCATATTTACCACAATAACATGTCAGATGTTACACATCATATGCGACTACTGTAAGACTCATTTCTTTTTTTTTGACCAAATGATTTAGCCATGAAGATGGCAATAAGCCAGAAGTGCTGCTAAAAATGTACTGATGCTCTTGTAATGATTTGGTTTTTATTCTTTATTTACTTTTGGACCAATGAATTTTTGTATCGCGGTATCAACATCAGGTGAATTGATGGCCCAGAAGCAATCATAGATTGACATTTTTATTTATGTTAAGGTAGGCTATTACTCAGAAAAGCAGTTGCTAACCTTTTAGGTCCATATAAATGATAAATACCCAAATATGTACAAATTTATAACTTTAACTGTTTGCTTCTCTGAATATTGTAAAAAAACACTAGCACAATCACCAGTATATATGAAAAGATATGTATGAAAATTGGTACTAGCCCTTATGTAGGAGTGGGAAGGCCCATTGACACCAGCTAAGGGAAATGGGTAGTTTCCCCTCCCCCTTGGAATGTGGAATGGGAAGTGGCAGGCATTCGGTCTTTTGGGTGCGACGGAGTGAAGTCATGTCCGAGTGTTGCTAACTGTATAATAACCGTTTTCTTTTTTAAATCTTTTTTTTTTTTTTAATAAACCTTAATTTTTAAAATTTAAATGCCAGGTTTTTTTCTTAATTGTTTCCGTGCCCATTGATTAGAAACAAACTTTACTGGCGCAGCCGGTAGGATCGAAGTCTTAGTGGAAAACCCCACAGGAAGAACGTTCAGAAATTTCGAGTTTCTGGATTCCCGCGTGGAAATGAATCAGGTAAGAGTTTTTGCTTGCAACTCCCTGTAATGTAAGACGAGAGAAATTTATAAAATTATACTGTTTAATATCCATTTATTAAGAGAGAATTTTGATTTTATTTTTTGTATACGTCAGTGTACGTTTTTTTTGCTCTGCATATCCATGCAGTTGTAACTTGTTGAACGCCAGTTCAATTTTTGAATTAATTATATACATCAGTATATATATTTTATTATTCTTGTTCCATATCAATGGAAAGTAAGTTTTAGAACATCCGTTCTAAAAATTAAGAAGCTTCAAAATCATTAATTCTCTCAGTATATTATTTTATTGCATATCCATGCAGTTATTTATAAAATTTTGAACGCCAGTTCAAATTTCAGTTATTATATATCAGTATATTTTTTATTATTTCTTGTTCCATATCAATGGAAAGTAAGTTTTAGAACATCAGTTCTATGAATTAAGGAAAACTTCAAAATCATTAATTCTCTCAGTATATTATTTTATTGCATATCCACATGCAGTTATAAAATTTTTGAACGCCAGTTCAATTGGGAATATTATATACATCAGTATATATATATATTTTTTTTTATTATTGTTCCATATAAATGGAAAGTGTTTTTAGAACATCAGTTCTATAAATTAAGGAAAGATTGTATGTTTTTTTTTTTTTTCTTTATGATATTTATTTATTTTGTAATGTACACGGTAATAAATTCACGTCAGTGAATAGCAATTGGGTTTGTTAAAAAAATTAATGTTAAAGAATAATACTTAATCTCATGTCAATGAAATTATTTTGTGCTTATGTTACGCATAGTATTTTTCGATTAATGTGAAAAAAAAATATATTATCAGTTAAATTGGAGAAAACTACCGAATATATTTTGTAGTGTTCTATTATTCCAGCCAGGAATAGATTAAGTGGTGCATGTCGGTTATATTTTAAGTGATTATATTGTGTATATCAGAAATAGGTTAGGAGATTAGTGTGTGTCAATAATATTTTAAGTGATTATTGTGTGTCAGTAATATTTTAAGTGATTATTGTGTGTCAGCAATATTTTAAGTGATTATTGTGTGTCAGTAATATTGTAGGTGATTATTAAATATCGGCAATATATTAAGTGATTAAAATGTGTATCAGTAATATTTCAAGTGATTCTTGTGTATTAGTAATATTTTAAGTGATTATTGTGTATAGGTAATATTTTAAGTGATTATTGAATAATCAGTAATATATTAAAGTTCTATTTATAGAGTATTAAGTACACTTTTTTTTTTGGGATATTGTGAAACACATGACTATTATTTTGTTTTTTTCTTCCCAGTTCATCGAGTATTGAGTTAGCATAGCGGACGTTGTTTGTAGGTGTTTTAATGAAGGATATATGTGTGGTACTTAATTTTTGCAATTCCTTTTAGTGTTATTTTCGTCCTATTATTGGTTAGTTTGAGTATATTTTAAGAGAAAAATTTTTCAAATGGCATTCTTGGGGAAGGCTAAAAGCAAGATTTAGTGTTGTTGGCTGAGGAGTTAGGTCAGAAGGTATCAGATAAAATGACTAATATAGAGCTAAGGAATATCATAATCCGTAGCAAAGATTACGAAGAAGAGTTCGTTAGAGATCAGTTATCTGTTATTTTAGAGGAACGCCTTGAAAGGGAAAGTAAGGGAGAAAAATCCAGCAACAACGCGAATTCGAGTTAGAGAAAATGCGCTTGGAAATCGAAAGATCGCGATTCGATCCTGAAAATTTAAGCCCGCTTAAAACAAGTGTTAGTGATTTAATTAAAATCATTCCGAATTTCGACATAAGGGATGGAGATATCGTTCTTTTTTCCTTACCCTGTTTGAGAGACAAGCGAAACGTATTGGAGTAGAGAAACGAATTGGGTATCGGCTCTTTTGGCACGCATGCCGCCCGATATTACTCAGCTAATAGCCAGAGAGTCAGAAGATAAATTTGACAACTATGACTACATAAAAGGAGTGTTATTAAAAAGGTTCAAGATGAGCCCAGAGACCTTCAGGCAAAAATTCATGAAACATCAGCGCATACCTGCTAGATCTTGGCGTGATTTTGTGTTCGAAATTACGAGTTACTTCGAAGAATGGCTCGATGGAATGGAAGTAAGGGATTTCAAATCATTGAAAGATTTAATAATAACTGATCAGCTCAAAAACGCGTGCCGGGGGAGATAAGAGAGCATTTCGTGGATGAATGGGCCAAATTTTATGAACCATCTGTTTTGGCAGATAAATTGGACGGCTACGAAAGTGTTCGGTCGAGTGTCAAGAAAACGAGTCAACCTGAAATGTCCCTCAGCAATACGTCAGATTCACGATCTAATATTAAAAAAGAACATGCAATAATTAAAAATGATATTCAGAGTCAAAGGTATAAATTGCCCTTCAAACAAGAACCTAAACAGCCAACATTTAAACCTACTTGCTATTCGTGTGGAAGAGTTGGGCATACCTCGAGGGTGTGTCATGCTAAAATCATAAGAAAACCTCCCCTACTCGCCAGATCAATGCTGTGGAGACCAATGAACGTTTTCAAGAACAATCATCTGCAATTTTAACGGCTAAGGTTGCGATTCCGGTATATTCCCCTGCCAAGGAGAACGAGAAAATAGACGAGTTACAGTTTGTCCACATTAAGTGTGGGAATGAAATTCTGAAGGCTGTCATCGACACAGGTGCCCAGATATCCGTGGTAAGAGCAGATGTCGTCGAGGGACAGAGCGTCGATAGTGGAGGGACAATCCAAATAATGTCGGCGTTTGGGGAACGTGAAGTAACCGAATTGAAGATTTTCAACCTGAAAATCGACGACTCCAGACACGGGGTAGTACCCATTATGTGTGCAGTTTCTAAAAGGCTAGTTAACGACATGTTAGTCTGTTCGTCTGCTTATGAAGCGCTGTTAGAGAACGTGCAGTTTATTCACAACCCCGCAAACTTCTACGTATCTTCAAGGGCAGTTGAAGGTATTACTGCAGATGATCCGAAATCAATTTCCAGCCAAGAAATGACCCGAGAAACTTACCCCTCTGAAATTTACATACAGGCTGTGAGCAAAGCAAATGAGGAAGAACAACTTTCGGAGGGAAGGGAAACGCGTAGTACATTCATAAAAATGCAAAGGGAAGATGACACATTAAAGAAACTCTGGAGTCTTGCAGAACAACAAAAAGAACTCAGTAAAAATACATAACGGAATATTGGTACACTCTGAATATATTTGTGGAGAGAACATCGATCAGGTAGTACTACCACAATGTAAAAGAGAAGAAGTACTCAAAAATGGCGCATGACGTCCCTCTTGGTGGACATCTGGGGAGCAGAAAACTAGGCAAAGAATAAAGTACTCATTTTATTGGCCGACAATAAAACAAGATGTCAAACGGTTTTGTGAAAGTTGTAAGATCTGTCAGCTTCGGAAGCCTATCACTTACAGAGATCGGGTTCCAATACAACCATTGGTCAGACCCGAAATACCCTTTGAAGTATGGAGTGTGGACTGTATTGGGCCGTTGGAACCTCCTTCGAGAAGGAACCATCATTTTATTATTTGCGCAGTTGATTTATGCACGAGATGGGCAGAGGCCATACCTGTCAAGGAAATAAGCGCCAAGACTACGTGCAACGTCCTTCTGAAAATTTTCACACAAACAGGTTTTCCGAAAAATGATCTGTTCTGACCAAGGAACTAATTTCACCTCAAAACTTTCTGAAATGTTTCTGAGTGTTATGGGGTTTCACCACGTTTTTCTACTCCAGGGCATCCTGAGTATGGGTGCCGTGGAAAGGTGGAACCGCACGTTGAAGGACATGTTAAGTAAGAATGTTCAAGAACATGGGTCCGATTGGGATCTCCATCTTCCCTTGTTGTTATTCGCATATAGGGAAATACCCCACAGTACAACAGGCATGTCGCCATTCCAATTAGTATACGGACGTTTGCCTTCGGGACCCATATCTCTTCTCAAGGAAGTGTGGGTAGGAGAAAGAAAAACATCCCAACTACTCTCTCCCGTTCAGTGGAAAAGTATCTGGAAGACTTAATAGAAAAGTTAAGAAAGGCTCATGAAATAGCAGCTGAGACGGCGGAAGCGACTCAAAATAATTACGCATCATACTATAACTTACGATCCAGGAAAAAGCAATTCAGGTAGGAGATAAAGTTCTGGTACTACTTCCGTCTTCTACTCATAAATTGATGAAAACATGGATAGGTCCAGCTACGATAATTGAAATAACTAGACCGTATTCCGCGAAAGTTGAATTAGATGATGGGGGCATAAGAGAGTTACACTTCAATAAATTACGTCCTTACATAGCAAGAGTGGGACAAGTTGGCTTGATCTTCGATCAAGACTCAGATTTCGGGACCTTCATTATGCTCCAACAGATATGGCTGTATCATCTATGGGGATGTTACGGATCACATAAGCAGTGATTGCCAAGAATTAGATGATGTTCAGCGACTGGAATTATTGAATACTCTTGGAAAATTCTCCAGTTTGTTTAGTTCACTTCCTGGCTTAGCAAAAGTAAAGGGACATAATTTAAAACTGAAACCGATTTCACCCCAAAAAAGATGCACCCTTACCGCATACCTATTGCTTTGCAGCAAGAAGTCGATCGTCAGATCAATGAGTTACTGCACCTCAAACTCATCGAACCGAGTGAAAGTGAATGGGCGCATCCAATTGTTTGTGTATCCAAAAAGAACGGAAGTATCAGACTATGTGTTGACTACAGACATTTGAATAGTTTCACTATTGCAGACGCATACCCTATGCAAAATGCAAAGGATCTTCTGTTTGAAGTGGGCCAAGCTAATTATATAACCGTTCTAGACCTAACAAAGGGCTACTGGCAGATTCCAATGGCAGAGGAGGCAAAAGCCTTACACAGCCTTTGTGACTCATCATGGTCATTACCAATTTTGTGTTATGCCCTTCGGGATGAAGAACGCCGGGAGTACCTTTCAAAAAGTTATGGATCAGGTGCTAGTGAAACACCGGGCATATTGTCGATCATATATCGACGATGTAGCAGTTTTCTCCAAAACATGGGAACAGCACATGAAACATCTGTGTGTAGTATTTCAAACGATTCAAAAAGTCGGGTTCACGATTAACCTTAAAAAGTGCAATTTCGCAAGAAGACGTGTGAAGTTTTTTAGGGCACGTTGTTGGTTCAGGGCAACATTCCCCAGATCCCGGAAAGGTTGAATCAATCAAAAATATATCTGTACCAACAACGAAGAAAGAAATACGAAGTTTCCTGGGGTTAACTAGCTACTATCGGGAATATATCCCAAACTTTGCTTCTTTAGTCTTGCCATTAACAGAACTGACAAGGAACCGAGTTCCGAATATAATCCCCTTGGAATGAAGTTGCCGAACAAGCTTTTTACAAAATTAAAGGCACAACTGGTAAAAGCACCATCTTTGTACACACCTGATCTATCAAAACCTTACCAACTATACACGGATGCTTCAGCGACTGCAATCGGCGCTTGTTTGTCTCAAAACGATGAAAAGGGTAAAGAGAACCCAATTGCATTTTTCAGTAAGAAACTGACCGAAACTCAAACTCGGTGGGCAACCATAGAGCGTGAGGCTTATGCCGTTATAGAGGCATTGAAGCGCTTCGATAGCTGGATTTTCGGGGCCGAAATTGAGGTGATATCAGATCACAACCCTCTGACGTACCTAACCTTAACAACTCCTCAAAGTGCCAAACTAACTCGATGGGCATTAGCCCTCCAAAGATATAATATTGCTATTTCATACAGGAAGGGCGTTAAACATGGAAATGCTGATGCATTATCCCGGTTGCCTATTCCCATTAGTTAAATAAGATTCGAGCCAGATGATCGCTTGACATTTTTTTTGTATGTGTAGTAATTTCTGGAACTGCTAAAGATGAAAGTTTTGGCTTTTGTGATATATTTTTGGTAACTTCTTTTATATTTTAATATTTTTTTTGAGTATTATTGTGTTAAAACTTGTACGGATATTAATTTTCTAGCATATTAATGTGATTTGTAAATCTATTTTGGGAGTTGTATTAGCAAAAAGCTCTTTTTACATGATACCTGAAAAAAAAAAAATTTCTCTCGTTATCTTGTTTCTTGCCATGTATGTGTGCATGTGTTTTTTTATAGTTTCTTTTCAGCTTCATCGTCCTGGAATGACGGATGAGCTTTTAAGGGGGAGGTGTAGGAGTGGGAAGGCCCATTGACACCAGCTAAGGGAAATGGGTAGTTTCCTCCCCTTGGAATGTGGAATGGGAAGTGGCAGGCATTCGGTCTTTGGGTACGACGGAGTGAAGTCATGTCCGAGTGTTGCTAACTGTATAATAACCGTTTTCTTTAAATCTTTTTTTTAATAAACCTTAATTTTTAAAATTTAAATGCCAGGTTTTTTCTTAATTGTTTCCGTGCCCATTGATTAGAAACAAACTTTACTCCTTACAAAGTATTTTTCTTACTTACTGTAACTTTTTAGTCCCTTAAAAAGTACACAATTCATATTCTGAGGTGTACAAATAAACAAAGTAAAGGAATTGCTTGTTGGCATATACAAAGTGGCCTTTAAGTGTTTTGCCACAATAATGTATGCCTCCACACCAGTACATTGTGTAATCGACACTAAATATTAGCAATTTATTGTTTGGGAGCATTTAGTTTTGCCTATTAAATGTGTCAGTTGTCTTAATTTTTAAAACCAGTTTGTAATTTATTGAAGGTTTTTTTAAAATTGTTAATTGAAGTTTGGAGTGAAACGTTACTGTGCTAATTTTGGATGTTCATTAAAAAGTGATAGTATCTAGTTTTAATAAAGATTGCATAAAATGTTTTTAAATAGATTTAAAAAAAATTCTAAATGTGTAAGTTGTCTCAATTTTGACTGCCTCTTTATAGTTCATTGAAGTTTTTAATCATTGGAGATGTGGGGAACCTTGCTGCTAATTTAGAATGCACATTAAAAAATTAAGGTATATATAATTTCAGTAAGGATTACATGAAATGTATATGCAATAAAGTTTTGAATTAATCCTTATTTGCATGATTTATTCTTTTTTTTTTTCTGAAATAAATCAGGGTGATATAATTCATGCTCTGATTAAAGGAAAAATGTTTAAAAAAAATCCTAGTATAAATATACAAAATTTAAAAACGATATGAAGGAAATGTCCATCATGTAAATTTACTTGTTAAACTCTGAACAAAGTAAATGTGAAAAAACATGTTTGTCACTTTTATTCTTGATAGTTAAAAAAGCACTTATTATTCTAATTTTATCTGCATCGCAGTACCTGTCAGAATTTTTGACATTGAAATAATCTCCCTCTCTGTCAAATTTCTTTACAAATATAACAAAATAAAATGAGGTATGACTGGATTTTACTTCTTAAACACGGTTGTCTTTGATTGTATTGTAGGCAAACAGAGCAAATAAACGCATCTCATAAAATACTGAAACCATGCAGGTATTTTCTGTATTCTATTCACATTTTCCATATTGATTCTGTAAAATAATATAATATGCATCAATTATGTTACGTAAATATGTTACTCATAGTACATGAGTACATTGCTAGGAAGGTTGATTTACTTCACTTTTAATACAGCAATTCTCAAACTGTGGGGTGTGCCCCTCTAGGGGGAACCTTACAGGGGGCACAAACATGTTGAAAATAAATAAAAAAATTATTCATTTTTTGAAAGGATGCAAAACGGAATGCATTCTAACATAATGAAAAATAAAATATATGATGCATATTTATTGAATCTGTTAAAATTTAAAAATTAAAAGTAGCATGCTATCTATCAACTTACTTAATATATCGATTACTAACAAAGTAATATATACAAAATTTAAGTTATCTAGATAATTTATACGGCTTATAATAAAGGTCATATTGCAGTTTTAGCATAAAAGTCAATGATTATTATTGTATTAAAGTACATTGTTATTGAATAGAGGGGGAGGGAGAAGAAAATGATTGAAAATGGGTTGCAAATATTAAAAGTTTGAGAAGCACTGTGTTAATATCACTGAGTATTAATTACATTTTCTCGACATTATTAATCACTGACTAGAGGCTTGTGGTAACTAAAGTATGATACGTGAACGTCGGTAGATATGCAATTCACGAATCGTGAAAAGATCGCATCAATGGTTATATCATATCTAGTCGTCCCTAGTGCTCTATCAGAAAAAAAGTACAAATTAAGAAAACAGTATTAATACATACCGAGAAAGTTGGTGATTTTTAATTGTTATAGTCAACTTCTTTGTCAAAGAGTTAAGGCATGAAGTGTCGCTTGGCCCGTAAACTGGTTGTTGACGCTAAAAAGAGAAATGCTAGTAAACATAGTTTACGAATTTTTTTAAAGTTTTAATTTTTTTTGAGGGTTTAATTTTTAAATTTCCTGTCCAAATTTCACTTATAGATTACAAATAATGGTAATTTTTAAACAAAAATATAAGAAAAAAACTACTTAGAAATGATTTCTTGTAAAAAGGATATTAGATGAAAAACACAATTTCTGTTAAAATTCGTAATTTTTAAGCTTTTTCAATCTCTGAACAAAACACGAATAACAGTGTTTAACACTTGGAAACAAAAGTTTTGTGTGATTATGTTTATAAATAACTAAGTTATTCAATATTTAGTTGAATTTTGAATATTTTTTGAAAAGTCGCAAAAAAGGTTTTTGGTATTTTATATTTTAAATCACTGAGTCAAAAAGAACAAAGTATAAACTGTTTTAGTACAGAATTTCGATGCATTATGATGGTAAGAAATTCTTACGGACCGATTGAAAAACTCTTTTCATAAAAACGCATAGATATTGGCTCATGTTAGAAAAAATCGTAAAAAATGCAAAATTTCGTTATTTTGTAAAAAATTTTTTATACCGTATTGTGTGATGAAATAAGGGATCTTTCCAATTCTGATTTTGGTAGGAAAAGAATGATCGTAATTTTAAAGAAGAAAAAGTAATCCTCCGTCCTTCTGACAGCAACTTGATGCATGCGCAGAGCACAGCGTAACACAATTTTATTAACATTGTAAAAATTTCACTCTTCATAATTTTTCTATACCGGGGGCTTCATGTGAAAATCTATTTTTAAGGAGTAAACTCCAAAAACATTTTTGTCATGGATGAGAAGTGAAATAACTGCATAGTGATGTAAATTTCCGTGACAGGATTTTGAGAAGTTAAGTTGGGGTATTCGATATAAATTGCACAGAAAGACAAAAACAAACCTTTTTTCCATTCATTATCGCTTATATCAGCAAAAAATCTTGATTAGTTATAAAAATATTCAGGAAATTGTATGTTTCTTCCAACCACAAGTAGCTGAATGACTAGTTCAAATCCACTATAATGATTTGTGACATAAGATTTGTTTTGACAGCTACATTCATTATTACACAACAGTCATGAGAAAAGTTGCCAGCTACATCCAATTTACTGTACTCCTGTTTTGAGTATTAATTTTTTTGTTTACTAAATGTTATGATGGAAATTTTCATCATGCAAAGAAGGATTAAAAGAAACATATCTTATGACATTTTATGAAAAAAAAAGCAGCATAATCAAATTTGAACTTAAACTACACAATAGAAGCATGCTTTTGGAAATTGATTGCAATAACATTTTTAAGATAGTTGTATTTTGAAAGGTGCAAATTCTTTTAAAAAATCTGTGAAAATAGTAATGTTGTGTATGTGTGTTTAATTTAAATTTAAAATGAAATATTAAAATTTAAAAAGAAAATTTTTAAATTTATATCATTCATATTTCTTTCAGGTACAGCATCTGTAGCTAGAGGTTACAGTGAGTATTTGGACTCCATGTTCAATCAGACTATTGCCAGGCATTTGAATCATACATTGCCAATTCATGTTAATTCTTTGTCTTCGTATCCAGACTTCTTAGCATTTGGCATTACTTTATTATTAACTGGTGGGTATATTTTATCAAAACTTCTTTTAATATGTGTTTGTATTGTATGTTTTTTTCAAAAAAATAATGTAATAGATTTTCCCCCCAACTTTTGAAGTAATGAAATGTTTTATTTGCATGGAGATATTTTCAATGTTATATACTTTTTTGCTAAATTTAACATTAAAGAAATCACAAAAATAATTATCTATTGGAAATATAAACTGGTTTTATTGCATTGAATTGATGACTTATAGAAATATTTGAAACCACATGGAAAGGAGGAACAGATGAAATATAAGGAAAGCTTCTTTCAAATTATAACCCTTAAGGTAAAAGATTTAAGTTTTTTTCAAATTAATTTTTTAATTTTGAAAAGTTTCTGCTTTCCATTCATGTACTTTAAGTGCGGGAAAAATTATGAAGTATTTTTAAAAATCCTCAGAGATTTGGAGTTTAACAAAATTTGACGAATTGTTATATTGTCAAGATGTGACGGTTATGGAAGAAAAATTATCTTTCTGAAAGGGAGAAATTATTGCGAAGAGTATTTGTAAAGATTTGTTGATTATAACTTTTGTTTGCAAATATATAAACATATTTAGTAATAAATCAGTGTGAAAATGGGATGGCATTAATTCAATCCATGCATACATATAATTTTTGCTGTATTCATTAAAATATTTCGTTATATTTTATAATCGGATATGGAATAAGCATGTTTTGGACATGAGTTTGAAAATTCATTGTATGATTTACTTAAATAAGTGTTATTTAAGGAAGGTTTTAAAATTTTAACTATAATACTAGCTGCATGGCCCGGCATTGCACGGGCTTTCTCTTTCCCTCATGATGCCAGCATTTCTGTGCATGTTTGTATGCGTACAATGTGAGTGATTTCTATAATTATGTCATTAAATTTCCCTTTTTCGAAATTTGTTTCACTTTCGATTTAAGAGGGGTTTCTTTCCCTTTGTATAGCCCGGCATTACACAGGGTTTTTATTGTTCCCTTTTCCCCCTCTCACCGATAAAATTTACCTCCAAATTTAATATAACTTACAAAAAACAATATTGTGTTAGTTAAAAAATTATAAATGTAAAGCAAAAAAAGAAAACTATTCTGATGCTAAGAGTAAAACAAAAAAAAAAAACTTTCATCATTTTTTAATAATAGTTAGCTTCTAAGAATCAGAAATAAAATAGATTTCAGATTTTCATTAATCAATCTTTACATAGTTAGCTTAAAAATGTCTCTAAAATGTATTTTTATTCAAAATAATAGACTATGTACTTTTTAATTAACAAATAATTAATTTAGTAATAAAATAATAGAAATAATCCTTTTTTTATATATATTTATATATTAATTAAAATCCCCATTTTCTGTAAATAACATTCACTTGATAAAATCATTCAAAAAGAAAATAATACTATGTATTAAAAATATATTTCAGAATTTTCTTTTATTTATAAGGTTTTTTATTCCACTGATCTTCAATAAATAATTATTTAAGAATGAAGAAAAGTATCAGTTGTTACAAAAAATAAAAGCCTACGGTTTAAAACAATTATCTGTAATGAATGAAATGATTCTATAAACTCGGGCGAGGAGCGAGCATAATTCAGAAAATTCCCACTATCTTACATCACTGAAAACACACTCCACCTGACTTATTTCTAAACTGAAACATTGCTGACATGAAGATTGACCTTCCGTGATGCCTCCTGCGCGTGCGCAAAGCACTCAAAATCTTGTTTTAATTTTTTTAAGTACATAATTTTTAAGTTGAAGCTTCCAAATTTCACATTGATAACAAACAACTGTTATTTTTAAATAATAAATGCAAGGAAAATATTGTTTTTAGGGAATCTTGTAAAAACGGTATTAGACAACGTTTTTACAAATTCCTAAGTTATTATCTGTAGAACACAAAGTTTCTTAAAATCCGTAATTTTTAAGCATTTTTTTTAAATCTTTGGGTATAAAAGACGGATAATAACTATCGATACATGGGAAAAAAGTTTCATGCTATTATCTTATATGAATTTATTAAATATTTAATTAAAATTTTGAGTATTTTTTGAAAAATCATAAAAGTTTTTGACAATTTATTTTTTAAATGACTGATTCTAAAAGAGAAAGGCATGGACTTTTTTAGTGTAAAATATCAATTTGTTAATATGAAAAAAATTCATACGCAATGATTTACAAATAATTTTCATAAAAACTCATCCATTTGGACTTATTTTTAAAAAATCGTAAATAAGTAGAAAATATCATTATTTTGTAAAAAAATATTACACCGTATCGTCGCGAAATAAATGATCTTTCAGATTCTGCAATTATTTTTTGTTTGAGTTTTATACGAAGAATTGGATGGCTTTTTTAAAAACGCAAAACTAAAAAAAAATTCCCTCTCATAATTCATTTTGCGTTGCCGAAGAAACAACACACAGGTAAAACAATTATGTGGTTTAAGGTTTTCAATATCTTTTCAACTAATTGCAATATCGGAATATATATGGTAAAAATGTATTCCTCGGATCATTCCCGATTTTTTGGTACCTTTAGCGAGTTTCTACGTGTTGGGGTTCGTTAGAAGATAGACGCATTAAGCAAGTACACTAACATACATGAATACATTTGCTTACCTTCGAATTTTAATAGTGTAGGTATATCATGAAATTTTACATGATTTGATTTGTCTGTTATATATTTGAAATTTTCTTACTGAGAATAAGTTTTTTTTAAAGGATGAAATGTATCTATTTTATTGCTTAATATATTTTTGTTCATTAAGTGTTTTATATATTTGTTCTAAGTATGCATTACAAAATATGACTCAATTGTTTTTGGTATTATATTCTTTACAGTGATGCTGTCAGTAGGTGTAAAGAAATCTTCCATCTTTAATAATGTGTGTACGCTTCTAAATCTCTTGGTAGTAATTTATGCTGTGATAGTTGGTTCTTTTAAAGCAAATGTACATAACTGGAAACTAACGCCTGAGGAAATTCCAAAAATTCCGGATAAAGACTTTGGAACTGGAGGTTTCTTTCCTTATGGATTTCATGGAGTAATGTCGGGTGCTGCAACTTGTTTCTATGGATATGTGGGATTTGATTGCATCGCTACTACAGGTTAATATGTTTGTTTATATAAAGAAGTATATTTTATGAAAATTGATTTTTTTTTAGCATGAAATTGTCTTATCTTGAAATAAAATGTTTTATGATGGAGTATTGTTATGGGGTAGTGGGAAATATCATGGGAATATTGCATAAGAACCAACTTAATGCAACACGATTTTCCTTTAAAAATTAATTTAAATTTCACTATAAAGATATTTTCAGTTTATGATGTATTTATCAAAACTGTAAGCAACTTCTAAATGTTCATGAAATATAAATTAAGGTCAATTTTTGTAACTATTTTTTTGTTAAATTTTCATACTTTTTATATCTTTGAAAATATATAAATTAAGAATCTTAGTGGTTACAAGGTTAGATTCTTTGGTTGAGTCTGAAAACTAATTAAAAAAAGTTTATTTCTTAGAATTTATTCAAAATTTTTTTTAAGTTTTCTTTTCCCTGACCTATTAGCATAACTATTACCGTAATGCATTGGGGCTGTGGTAGCCCGGTGGTCAAGGTATCGGATTATGGCAGACATGTCATGAGTTCGAGCCCAGTTCCACTAAAGACCCGCTGTGTAGGGAGCGATGCACGTTAAATCTGTTGAGAGCTCAAAGGTCCTCCCATTGGTGTGGCAGTTTGGAGAGGGGGTGCCAGCTCAGGTGTCGTCCTCATCACTTGATCTTAGTTCAAAATGATGTGGTCCGTCGCCAAACAGTGCGATGTTAATATTCACTCACTCACTCACCATAATGCATTTGGTAATTGAATTTGTCAACAATAAGTTTTCTCCCTCATCCTTAAATTGCATAATTTAGAGAATAACAAACTTTTTCCTTCACTTCTGTCTGGCCCAAGAAATTTTTCAAAGATAGATTTTTTAAAAATACAGTTCATTAACAGATATTCCATGTTATTGTAATTTTAAAATGTAAATTTAGCGGAATTATTTTGTCTTGTTTAAAATTCTTTCCTTCCCATTTAATATTTTAATACCAAAATGAATTTCATTAGAAATTATATAACAATATGCAAAGTGGATCAATTAATGGTATATCAAAAATAGTTCTTGGTTCTTTCAAAATATTATAAATTTTCTGTAAATTGCTTTGTTTTAAAAATAAAATTATAAGTCCTATATTATAACTTTTCAACTCAGTTTCATAAAATTTTTTATTTGCATTAATTGCAACATTATTTTCTGACATTTTAGATTATGAATTCATCCTTGTGTGATCATTATTTTTAGACAAAAAGTTAATGTTTAACTTATTTAATTTTGCAGGTGAAGAAGCCAGAAATCCCCAAAAAGCAATACCAATTGCTATTGTTAGTTCTTTACTCATAGTTTTTGCTGCCTATTTTAGTGTTTCAACCATTCAAACACTGATGTGGCCTTATTATGCTCAAAATGTTGCAGCTCCATTACCTTATGTCTTCCAAATGGTTGGTTATCCTGTAGCAAAATGGGTTATAACTGTGGGCGCATTATGTGGATTATCTACTAGGTTTGTTAAATTGAATACATTTAATTTTTCTTATTCTAATACATTAATTTTTTTGTACGTGAATACATTTATTTTTGATAAAATTCCTTTTAATTTTTTCCAACCAACAGTTTGTGTAAAAATTTGACTAATTTTGAACCAATGCTTTTAATTTTATTGCTATAAAGCAGGTATCCAACCTTTTTAAGGAAGAGTGCCACTTTCAAATAAAAAATAATTAAGCTTGCTTCCAACTTTTCGAACAAATGAAAAAGTGCAAACATGTTACTTATAGGTTTATTATGTAATTTTTACTCAAAGAGCACACTTTTAAAACACAAGTCCAAGTAGTGGTAATTGAAAAACAATATAATAAATAAGACCAAAGTAGAAATTTAAATTTTATTAATTAGTTCAGTTAATTTTGAACGATACTTTGATTTTGTTATGTTCATAATATAAAACATTTGTTCACAAACGTGCGTTGATTCAAATCTACAGCAATATTTGACAGAGCCAAATCATGTAAATTTGAAAAATTGCTTGTTAGTGCAAATTTACAAAATTCAATAGAATTCCTTACATTTGCTTTTCAGTGTAGTATGGTGCTGTATATAATAAATTCAATTTTGATTTCATGTGGGTAACAATTAACATTTTGCAGAGAAATTAAAAAAGGATTTAAGAAAAGATGTACAATTTTTTATCATTAAACCTAGCACTGAAAGAAACGTACAAAAACGGATATTAAATTTTTAAATCTATCACAACTTGGAGCACTATTAACTTTTGTAGAAAGTTCCTATATTGTGAAATATGTGTTTTCCTCCAAATTCAAAACTGAGAAATTAAAAATTTGTTCACAAAAGGTTTTGACTCACTAGGGTAGAAAACATAAATCTCTCTTTTCTGTGTGATATTAAATTTAAATGATTTTAATGTCTCTGTAATATCAGTGAGAAAAGCTAAATCACATAGCTTGTCTTTATTTTAGAATAGTGAGTACTTACTGGGCAGGTCCAGAGTTTTCCAGATATTTTAAAATACACTCCCTGAAGTTCTAAAATCTCGCGAGTGAAAAAAGCTTTGGAAAGTGAATTTGCACAACAGTGCAGGTGCATTCTCTACACGATAAATTTCTACTGAATCTATTAAGTTTATTTAAAATTTTGAATTTTTTTTGTCTGAGACAATCACATTTCAATAAAACTAAAAAAGAAAAATTGTTAATTTTTTTAAATTTCAAAAGATAAAAAATTTTAAGTCTTCGCATGCTACTGTTACAACTCCAGCTTGTGCCATGGGTTTGCCACCCCTTCTATAAAGTGAATTACTCTTTTAGTAGTATTATAACAGTTTTCATATTATAAAATATTATGTCAACAAAAGCTAAAAATATTTGAGGCTTAAGGTAAAGATTTTATGAAAGAATTTTACATGGTTTAAATTTAAGAAATGTTCATATATATATATATATATATATATATATATATATATATATATATATTATTGCATTGCATTTTTTAATTATAGTTTTGCTTTGGAAAGGAATCTATGATAGCCTGATAAGAGATGTATGACTTTTTGAAATAAAGATTTCACATCCGCAAAGTCAAATAATGAGACATTAAATCAAGACTTTGTCAAAATTGACAAAACAAAATAAGTATGATTGCTTCCCTTACAAAATGTTGGGTATTTGTTGGGACACATTAAGGATATATATATATATATTGTGGCAAGCCAATTCAGAAAACTAATAAACTTCAAGAAATTGTTGAATATATCGAGGATAACTTGACCATTTATTCAGAATTCAGGAATGGTCACAATATTGGAAAATTAGAAGTTATGTTTTTACATTTTCAGCACACCATTAATAACTTTTTAGGTCCTAAAATTTCAGGGCTTATGTGCTATATTGAATATTTAAATTTATCTTGACATATCAAATCAAGTTAACATCCTTTTCATGCATTTATTTTCTCTTTAAAACATACACGAAAAATATTCATATAATTACATGTTTTACCTTAATATGAACACAAAACATGGTCTTACATGGTGATGGGTTATAGTTACATTACAAAATAGATGTGCTTTTTTGCAGAATAAAGTTTTAATATGCAGACTTTGGGGAATAGGCTGAATAGTATAATAACTTGAAATTAAATTTTTGATTTGTAAAGTGAAATGCATACCATTGCAAGTAAGTTTGTAGTAGTCTTGGTTGATTGCAATTATATATTATAGTATAGTTGGATAAATTAAAGTAGGGTCGGATAATTGTTTTGTCTCAAGGACCACAGTGTGGAAGTGGAGGGCAGAATCTTTTTAAATGACTGCATTCGTTAGTTAACTTTGCATTTCAGAAAAAGGTACAAATTGTGCCACAAAAACCAACAAATATAAGTTAAATATAGTAATGGCAATTTCATTCAATTTATTTTTTGTGCCAATTTTATATCCATAGCTGTAAGTACATATAATTATTAGCATCACTTTAATGAGATGTGTGTGTGTGTGTACCCTGCTACACTCTTCTACAATTTTTTTGAGGAACTAATTTGATATCATGAGGCACACACCAAGTTTGTTAGCCAAGATAGGCGATAACATTACAATATGGTTACCTTGATATTTTTGTTTTTGAAATATTGCATGTTTCCAGTACTTTTTAATTGATATTCATTATTAATATTGATATATATTATGTAATTTTATTAATAATATATAAAAATACAATTATTATATGTAGTAATCATATAATCGTTATTTATAAATATTATTACATTATTATATACTGCATAATATTATTAGTACATGTAACTTTTTATTGTATTATATAGTAATTCATTATTTATTTATTGATCTTGGTTATTCTCAATCTCTTCCTATATTCTTTTGAAATATATTTCAATGCATTTAAAAATTGTTTTTAAAAATTAACTTCCTGACGATTTGATTCCGCTAGGCTACCATCTTGGATTCCATTTCCAGTGTCAACAAGTGCTGCTTGGTGTCATGCTATGTGATATCAAACTAGCACCTTTTTTGAAATCAAGAGTGTAAATTGCTTGTTGAAATTCACATCGCAGTCTGCAAGTTAATGTCAGTGAACTTGCATCTATGTTTACTCTTGTTGATCATTATGCAAGAAAAACTTTGTTCGTAAATATGTTGACCCAAATATGGAGTACATTTTCAGTGTATTTGGTTTTTTGATTATCTTGGCCGGCTGCTATTTGCCCATCCCTGTATTAAAGTAAAGTGTATGCAATAAATTTTCTATACTTTTTTTTAAAGTCATTGAAAAATCAATTTCATTCACATTTTTAAAAAAGTATTCAAGGATTTATGTAACATGTACATTTAGAAGAAATGTAGTTTTCTTCTGTACTGCATTCTTTATAATTCTATTTATTAGATTTTAATTTTTTAGTAATTTTCAGAAACAGTAGTATTAAAATGTAATGCTCATATTTTTATTTGTAAAATTTATTAAAAAAGTTAAATTTGTTTTCATTTTTAACAGATCAGTACAAATCTATTTTTTTAGAAAAATAGTGAATTTATATAAATTTTATTGCAAGCAATATTAAAAATAATTTTTAAAAATGTTTTTAGTCTTCTTGGAGGAATGTTCCCTCTTCCCAGGATATTATATGCTATGGCCAATGATGGCTTGATATTCAAATTTTTGGCAAAAACTCACCATGTGTTCAAAACACCTTTGATTGCTACATATATAAGTGGGATTTTCACTGGTAAGAATTCATTCTTTTTTTTGAATAAATTTCATATGTAATATAATTAAGTTTTTCTTCATAAATTTTTAAATATAAAATATCCTCTTTTAATGTACAGGTTTAATGGCTATGCTTTTTGATGTTAAAGAACTTGCTGAGATGATGTCTATTGGCACTTTATTAGCATATACCTTAGTTGCTGTGTGTGTTCTAATTCTAAGGCAAGTATTTTGAATTTGATGAGCAATAGTTTCTATTTTTAGTGGCCATGTACAGTGAATTAAATTGTAATAGTAAAAAAAGATTACAATGTGTAATTTCTATTAACTATTTAGTGTTTCAATAAATTATCTAGATATAAGTATATTGGTTGATATAACTACTATAATTAGAAGCTAGAAATATTTCGCAGCAGATAAGGTATTTGACAAATGTTTCAAATATTACTTTTACTGTTATTTTATAATGAATTGAAGCTAGTTTTCTATAGTTTAATTATTCATCTTAAAGGATATTATTTAGAAAAAAAAAAGAAAGAGAATTGTATAAATTTTTACCTATCAAATCCTGTAAAAAAAGTTTAGTTGTTTGAATTTGGCTTGTTTCACAACTGTGATGCATCCTATTTTATTAACAAGCATCTGAAAATTGTATTTTGCAGTACATTGTTATGGTGTTTCATTAAGTTCTAGATGTAGAGATTTGTGCATGGTATGTTTAGATAATATACTCCTTTTAATTCTTTAAAAATAAGTACAAATATATCTTAGATGCAATTTATTAATTTGGTTAAAAATTGTATTAAAAGAATTATTTTTACTTGTAAATAAATATAATATATTTTTGTTTAATTTTCTGAATCAGTTGCTGTGATAGCCTGATAGTTTAGTTCATAAACTTTCTATTGACAAAGTTAAAGCCAATTTGTGGACTCAAATACGGACTACCTCAAAGTTTTCTTATATCAGGGTATACAAATTAGAGCCATGAAGTTTCATTATCATCCCTGTCACATGGTAAAATTTTTGGGGAGGTGGTGACCTATGGACTCCTATACTACTATACATCTACTATACATCTACTATACATCTATCTATAATTACTATACATCTACACAGTTGTTGAATTATTATGCAAATGTATATTTATTAATTGTAATCATATATTCATGTACACATATAAGTAGTTTATATTGTATAATGACATTCATTATCCAGAATATCTATATTTCATATTTATATCATTAATGCTTATATCTTCATCCTGTTTATATATTTAATTTGTTACTAAGGTACAATATTAAAAGTATTGGTTTGTTATTTGATATGCATTTGTCATAACTTCTATAATTGGATTTTGTGTGATTTAAAAGTACCTTAAAGGGGGGGAATTCTAATAGGTTTTTATTGTCCCTTTTAGTCTTTTGAAAATAACCCTTTGATAATTCTGCAATAATATTTTTTAAATCACTCCTTGTTGATCCTTTTTAAGTTCCTCATATATTTTTTAATATATTTTCTTGTAAAATATTTTTTTTGATAATCTTGTATAATTTGATTCTATAATTAAAAAAAAATTAGTATTATTTTGATCTTTTAAATCAATGATTAAAATTATGATTGATAAATATTTGCAATTGAATAAAATTTTCCATCATTTTGCTAATGATATCTTATATTCCTTACAGATATAGAGTAGATGAGGAACTTTTGCCATTGTCGCCATTAAATGTGAATGAAACTTTTAACAGTGCTACTAATGAGTAAGTTATAAAAATATACTGTGGAGTTTATGTACATCAAATATTATGCAGGTATTTATTGGTAATTGTTAGATTTTATTTCATTCATTGTTCTTTTAATGTTTTTTAAAAAATTTTATGGCATGAATTTTTAAAACTTGTTTGATCTTATCAACACCTGTCCTGAAATTTTTGGTTTGCCAAATTTTAAACTACCGAATTTAGTACTAAAAATTAATACATTTAATTGGAACTGCATTAGAATTATGGATATAAGAATAAAATAACCACATTTATTTCAACTATTTCATATGATTAAAATATAATTGAAAGGTTGTGTATACAAAGGATCGTGTATACATAGGATCTTATCATAATTCTCTCCTCAATGATTATTAGAACTTTTCCACATTTACCTAATTAAAAGTCTTAAACTATCCAGACCCAAAATGCTTTCAAATGTCACTGATAAGAACTGATTATTAGTATTCATGTACATGTATAGAAATCAATTTTCTTATGCACATCTTTTTTTTTTAAACTATCATTTTAATACCCAGTATATAATGCACAGCTGTCAATTTTGATATTATTTTTTGTATTAAAAGGTGCATTATATTATTGCACTGTACAGTAAGTAAAATTTATATTAATTTGTTTAATGAGAGTCTGTGATTTCAAAAACATAGCTACATTTAATGCTATTTTCTTCTGCAAGCATTAAAACAAACTTTATTTTGAAGTTAAGTTGAATTTTAAAAATTTGAGGAAAAGTAAACTAAGATTAGGAGAAAAAAATAAGCTGATGTCTTAGACATATATTAAAAAAATATTTATGATCTATTTAATTTTTAAGGTATGATGCGGCAGAAGCATGTTCCCTGGATGCTAGTACATCAACTATTGGTGGCGATTATATTCGAAAGAAGGCAAAGAAAAATATGGATGCTATTACTTCTTCTACAAATACCATGTTGGCATCTACACAACACTATTCTTACAGAAACATTTTTGATCAGATATTTAACCGAGAAAATATAGAAGTTCAAACTAGGCTATCGTCTTTAGTCAGTATGTGGCTTATTGGAATAATAGGTGTGTTTTTTGAACCCTCTCCTTTTTAAAATTCCTTTTCCCTTGTTCTTTGCTTTATATGTACTAAATTTTTAAATATTTATCTTCCTTATTGTGGTTTTCTGTGTAGAAAATTGCATTAAATGCTTAAAAAATTAAAGTAATTTTCTTTGCAGCTCACAAAAAAGCTCCTGATGTTTTTATTAAAAATAAAATAACCTGATCTCAAGGCACCAAATAACTCTGTGTAATTTTAGATAAGCAACTCACTTTTACACATATTAAAAAGATATTTAGAGATACTGCACATAATCTCAATCCCTGAATTTCTCTTGTATCTGTATTAAGCTGACAAAATAGAATACTCTGATCCTCAGACCAGTCCTAATCTATACCTCCCCTATTTAAGGACATGCAGCAAAAACCCACTGAAATAATTAAAGTGAACAAAATAAAATTAGACTTATCCTCAAAGCTCAAATGTTTGAAAAACTGACTTTCAGGCAGCCAGTAAAGTTAAAACTCTCAGACAAGTTATTAGAAAACTAGCGTTAAAATTCTTTAAACAAATTGACCTACACTACTGCATTAAATTCTTGTGGTTCATGACAAATTCTAATTGATCCTGAGCTCTGCTAAATTATTATTTTTATCCTTTTAATTACAACTTTTTTAATTTCACATCTTTCTAGTACTACTTATTTAACTTCAAATTTTTCATTCTTTTAAATTTTTAGTCCTTTTTCAAACTTTTAAAATCATATTTTAGTGTTATCTATGATGCTCTATCAAGGTCATTTTTTTAGCACAAGTAGCACATTTAAAATTAACTTTATCAATTTCTGCACTTTTTTGCTGCTTTTGGATTGTTTAGGTTTGTCCCACCCTGATCATTTTTTTTCACCTTTTCTTTTTAAAAGCTACAAATTGTTTTTAAAAATTGTTTTAAATTAATACTGGACAATGAACAATTTATCACAGCAATCTTAAATGTAATGATGGGAGATTAGAGCCTGACAAAGTTACATGCTCCATGAACTATCCTCAATGACATATTGTTGAAATGTAAAGAAAAATATTTTTAAACTGAAATGATATTTTATAGTATAAATCTTAAAACTACAATGAATTTTTAATATTGAATTATGCAATTAAAAATTCATTGTAATATTATAAAGTGTATAATACTTAAATAAACATAGAAAATGTAACTTACTATTATAAAATATAAATAAGTGATTCTTTTCTTAGGAAACCACGAATATGTAATGTTAAAACTGAACATATTAAATAATTAACATGTTTCTTTTGAAATATTCTAGAGGTATAATATAGATATATATCTGTGTAACTATAGAATAGATAATTTTTTCACTTTCTGTTTAAGTTTGCCCTTTTTTTTAAAAAAAAAAAAAATGGAGTTTAAAGTTTATTTGTTGGTACTACAAAATATTTTTAGTAATATTGTAAAAATATTTTTTACTTACTTGTTTCTTAGCGTAATGTATGAACTTTGCGAAAGTAATGACCAATTAAAAATTTACTAATTTTAAAACATGTTTTTAGGTATCTTTATTATCACCTTGGACATTTTAGTTGTCGTCTTAGAGGATGATCTGTATTCTTTAGATCCCGGAGCTCTATTTTCTATTGGAGTGTTTTTTCTTTTTATTATAATAGGAACAATTGCAGTAGCACGACAACCATCAGATAATAAGACTCTCTCCTTTAAGGTATGTATTATTTGTGTCTGTAGGCTATGTAAAAAAAAATGGAATAAAAGTAACATTTTTACTCTTAACCATTGTGAAATCTTCAGCTTCAAACTGAATTTTTTCTTTTGTCAAAAACCTTCAAATTGTGCTCATTTTCTTTTAATCCTTTTTGTTTTAAAAAGAAAAATGTGTTTTATGTTTTACATTGTTTAGTCTTTTGTTACTATTGTTTTTTCTTTTCTATTATGTAAGATATTTAAACATGAACTAAAATATATTAAATAGATTTTGAAATGACTATAAGGTAAATGATTCTAACTACAAATTTATTTTTTTTTCAGGTACCTTGTGTGCCATTCATTCCTGTCTTGAGTATATTTGTGAATTTTTATTTGATGCTGAAGCTACCTCCAGCAACATGGAAACGTTTTGTGTATTGGATGATTGCTGGTATGTGTATTCGTAGATATCACTATTGTAGCACAATATTTGATAAGAAAGGGGCTTCATAAAATTTTTTTTCCACAAGCATTCAAGTTTTGTAAATAAGCAAAACAAACTACTCAAAATTTGTTACATTACATGAAGACTTAATTATTTCATTTATACCCTTGTATTAATTTGATTATTTGACTGAAAAAAAGAATATAGCATTACTTTTAATATGCTTAAACAATTGTTAAATTTAATACAGTTAAAATTGTAAAATTCCTAAATTACTTCCATTAGGAACTTAAAAATTTTATAGCTGACAATATTTTTAATTAAATAAAATACATTAGGTTTTATCTCCCTCTGTGAATATTAAATATTTGTATTATAACTATGTATATATTATTTAAATATTAGGAAATAATTTCAAAATAAAGGCTCTTGTTTATTTTCAAAGAATATTTTTGAATCCATTTCTTATTATACCTTTTCTTTCATTTATGAAATTTTATTTCAAGTTATGATCTGTATGGAATTTTGACTTTTAAAAAGTGATAGGTATTAATGAGATTTTAAAAGATGTTGGTTGAAAGAGTGAATTTATGTTTACTTAAAATGATGATTTTAGACTCGTAAATAATTCTTAAATGTTAACCCCTTAACTACCAATTAAAAGTTACATGATTTGCTTCCTTGTGCTATTGTTTTTCACTTAGGTGCAAATATACAATGTATGGGGGAGGAATAAATATACAAATCCTTCCTAAAACTGTCATGGTCATTTTATTGCATTTCAAAGCATTCAGAATAATTTCTCGAAAGAATAAGATTATTAAAGAAAAGATGCTTCAGAAAGACATATGTATATGTCTGGGGCAGTTAACGTACTGGCTGAGTGAGGTATGTACATGCCAGCGGCACTTGAGGGGTTAAGATTGTATGATTCTTTTAATACAGTATATGTACTTTTATATGGAAAATATTTCATAATTTACACCATTTTGCTCTCAAGTTTCAAGTACAGAATTATGTAAAATTATTTATATTTATGTAAATAGCAAACATAATTATTAGTACATAGTATACACTTTTTTAATGTAAATTAAAAAAATTTAATTATTAATTTTTTAAATGTTCTTTTTCTGTAAATTATTAACTAACAATATTTATGAACTACATAACTATTGTAACTAATAATTATTAATTATTTAGCATTTTATGTATAAAATTTATTAAGAGTTTTGTGTGCATATCTGAAGAGTAATTAGCAGCTTACTATTTAAATTATTTTCCAATAAATATGTAAAGATATGAATATTACTAAAATGTAACAGTTGATTTTTCCCTGTGGAATCTTATTTTCTACATTTTTTAAAATTATGAGTAGCATAAAAATGAGATTTAAAAATTTCATTTCTTAAAAAAAAAATAATTTCTACTCTTTTTGATAAAAACTTATAAGGAATTTTAGTCAAGAACTACATGTAAAATCTGAGTTCTTAAAAAAAATTTTTTTCTAATGATTTACTGAACTTTGTTTAAAAAACAAAAATAAAATAAATTTTGAAAATTGTTGTAAATAAAATAAATTAATTCTCAATTTTTTTTACTTTCAATTTATTTTTTGCATGTTTCTTTACCCTAGGTTTTGTAATATATTTTGGTTATGGTATGTGGCACAGTTCTGAAAGAAAAGCACCTGTTGATAAGATGTCATCTCTATTAGAAAAACCCGATGAAGAGGAGTCTGGGGAAGACACAAGGAATTCTGAAAAATCTCCATTATTAAGTCAGAAAAGTTGATTTCAAATTAGACTATACAAATGGTCTTTCTTGAAGAATACTTGGGTTTGCAGTATTATTTATTGCTTTGCTTGGACCTTGCAGAAATGTGATATTGAGATTTTTTTTAGAACACACAAGAAATATAAATACTTTGCTGGAAATATTTTAATATTCAGTACTAAAATGAAGCACAACAGAATACTGTATATATATTTCAATGTGTATTTATAAGAATTAGACTTCTTGTTTATTTTGAAATTAACAAGATTTTAATTTAAAAACAATGTCATCATTTGTGCTCCAACTATTTCCAGCTGCGTATGTTTTTTTATATTTGAATCTAAGTATTTGTGACATTCCAAAATGAACTAATAATTCATTTGTGAAAATACTAACTTAAGGCCTGAACTTAAAATGATTATTTTAAATTTGGTCATAACACTTATTTGTAGTGTACTTATAAGTTTGAAAAAGTTTTTGTTTCTATATTTTATTCATCTTCAGCTTAAAGTATAGCAAATTTCTCTCAATTTATTAGATTAAAAAAATAAAATATTATATTTAATACCTTTTTTTATATTATGCTGTAATTCCTGTCTTTTGCTAGCTATTCAGAATCATGCAACTTAGCTTATTGTTGTATTTTAGGTGAAACATCCAACAATATATTTAAATTGTATCAATTATGTGTAACATAACTTTTGTTTCTGAATTTTTAAAGAGCAGATTTTAAGATTCTTTTATGTATGCTGGGGGAGATTTAATAGAATTTAAAAGAAATGGTTGATTTGACTGTATAAATGTAAATTATGAATGTAATTGTTTTCCTTTTCATGACTATTTATTACTTCTGAATCGTTCATCATTTATAAATAGTTTCATTCTTAAAATAAATATGTAATTCATGGTTTTATAAATGTAATAGTCATTCATGTTTTAAGTAATACATAAATGTGTGTCATTTATTAATGAAAAGTCTTTCATGTTTTCTTTATTGTATTGATTTAGAAAAGTGTGTTTAATTCATATATATTTCTAGATATTAGAAAATAGTTGATGAATAACATAGTAAAAAATTGGAATATAATCATTTTTATTGAATTACTTGTTTATTCAATGAAGTAATTTGATAAAAACTGACAATTAAATTTTACTTATGAAAAAAATTCTGTTGCTACACGAGTTTTATCGTATCAAAATTATATTTGTACCAAATTATCTTTAACATTTGATTTTTGTAGCATATACTTTGTTTTAAAGATCTGAACATGGTAAAAAAAATTCATTTTCTTTGTAATAGTTTTTCTTGATATTTGTTTTAATTCTAGAATTATAGTAAACTAGTAATTGTATTTTATTTTGCAGTAGATTTTTATACATTTTATTGTACTGAAAGACTTGTTTGATTTATTATAAAACAAAAACTGATGAAATTTATATAAGCATATAAATTTAGATATTACAAAAGTTCTAGATATTGCATGAAATTTCCTATTATTTGTGATATTCTGGAGAGAATGTTAAGTATTTTAATATGCATATATATAATAGGTTGATTTTAAACAGAATGTATCGTTTGCAATTTGAAGGTTTTGACATAATGAGTTCTGTTACAGAATCTTTCTATATTTATATCATTCTGTAAAAAGACTAAAATTTGATGCATCTGTGCAAAGTGAAATATTTTTATGTATATGTTAAAACAAAATAATTTTTATATTGATTACAGGAAAGTAAAATTTTTATATGTGAATGAAATGTGCAATTTTATAAAAGTTCATTATATTTAAATTATTTTAAATTCTATTGACTAAACATGATTACTTGCTATTATTGAAAAGACATAACTATATACTCATTTTAAAAAATGCTGTAATTTGTGTTAAGTTTTAATATATATCTCTTTCCGATTTTTTTGAAATAAAAAATTTTATTTTCTTAAAAAAAATGCTTGTTTATTTTTTCATATGTGAATTATCTAATTTATTAATCTATACTTTTGTATAATTTGCTCCTTTTTATGTTATAATTTATCCAACTTTAAGAAGTATAGTAAAATATATACTTTTAATTAAAATTAAATGCTTTCCTTTTTAAATTTGAGACATTTAGTCTATTTTGGGTTATTTTTAAACTTTGAATATACAAAAGTATCTTTAAAGCATGCTAATTTTTTTTAATTACTGGTATCTGAAAAAGTTATTTATTTCTGATTAAAGGCTGTTTTTTATCCTGTAAAATTAAATTTTCCAAGTCTACTTTTCTGGTTGTTGATCTTTAATCTATGCTACTAATAAAACAAACAGTTTATGTGTTTCAGCTGTACTAGCAAAACTAAGCAACCCAGAAGTCTGAAACTTGGCATGTAGAAGCTGAACATCAATATCCTGAACACCTCAAAGAATTTTCATCGAAATTCGCTTTAGGTTTTTTTTTAAAATTGAATTTTTAAGCAATTTTTCAGCTAAATGGAGACATGTCATCGGATGTGTCGTCAACTTTGCGAAAATTAATGTTTAGAGCAGTTTTTTTTTTTGGGGGGATTTTAGCACATTTTATTAATATATTTATTTATGGTTTTTTTTAACTCTTTGTGTTGGAATTACATTCGGTTTTCGAAAAAGTTGTCATACAAAAAATGTTCTTTCTAAATTTCATTTTTTGGATCGGCAACACAAATATAACATTAGATTTCCCATGTCTTAGAATATGAATTGTTTTGTATTAAATTAATTCTATAATTTCTATTTTAGTGTCACATAATTTTGTTTATTTTTTCTTGCTTATTTAGTTTAAATTATGTGATACCGTGACTCAAGCTTTTAAGTCAAAGCATGATTTGTGAAGCTTTTTGTAAACAGAAGCTCATATAATGTGGTACTTATGTATTAGCGTCAGCACAGCAAAATTGGTGCCATGTGAATCACACCTTGATACCAAAACAACAAAGATTCTAACATATTTTATATAAAATTGGTCAGATTTTGGCGGAAAATAGCGTGATTAATGAGGCGCCAATTTGGCTGCGATGACGCTAATACGTTAATACTGATAATAATTACTTAAAACACAAATGTCAGTGAATTATTTTAGACAATGAAATTCACTTCTTACCTGCTTTTTTCTTGAAAATCCTAGCTAGCAGTATGACAAAAAGAGAATAAATTAATAAATTAAACTAATGGTATGACAGATTATTGCTGAAATATATATAAAACCCTTTCTTCAAGAATTCATTAACAAAGTACTTTTTTTTTTTTTTAAAAAAAAAAAAGAAAAGTTACCAATGAGTGAAATTTGGAAATTTTAACTTAAAAACTAAGCCCATTTGCAAATGCAAGTTTATTCTAAGTGAAGATCAGGGTTGCTAACTTGGTGACTTATTTTGAATGTTAACATTGGTGTGATAAAAGGCAAGTACCAACATTTCCTTCCATTGAAAAAGAAAAAAGGTTACTACGTTTCCTGATACGTATTATAATCACCGCAGCCAAAGTGGCATTTTTTTTCACAAAAATTTGACTGATTTTTTCTTTTTCATATAAAACACAAGAATCTATTGTTTTGATATCGAAAATTTTGCTGAGGTGACGCCAATACATAAGTACTCTTTTCCTCCATTGGCAAATTCTATTGTAACAAAAAAGTAGAAAAATGTAACTAAAGGAAATGACAATTCAAACTAATTGGGATTAACAGATTGCCAATATTGTGTGATTTAAGTTAAATTTCTTTTTATGTGCAAGATTTTTTTACATGTTTTTTTTTTTGTATTATCAATCTACGGTTGTACTTGGGTTACATTTCATCTGATTTTGATATCAAGGTAATCAGCCCCAAAGTAAGTAAAGCTTGGAATTAAATCATTGCCTGAATATCGGTACACTTTAGCGTTAAGTCTTGCCTACTTCCAATCTATTAGCATGACAATTTGGTCTGGAAAAGCTTATTGTTCTTCTTTTATTGGCTAATTCAATGTTTCATCGGAGTTGTAAAATAGTATTAAATAATGGCTGACTAGCCGTTATCCACCCGCTTCAATATAATACACGATGTTATGTAAATATAAACTGTTTACATATTTATAAATGTTTGATATCTAGAATTAAGAATTCGATTGTATTGAAAAATATATTTATAGCTGTAACTCTCACCTCTTGATAGAAAAAGGACAGAATTTAGAATTTCTAATAATATCTAAAATAGAAGTAGAAAGAATTTTTGCGCTCACTTAACCAAATAATTGAGGGAATTTCCACAAAAGCAACTTTAAATTTATATCTACTCCGTAAAATAAATATATGTGCTAAATTTCAAGTCTAAATCTAATAGAGCCCAAACGGAATTTTTAACATAAATTCCTCGGATAACCCCGTTCAGAGTATTCTTGGCAAGTTTCAATTTAAAAGAAACATGCTAACTAAATTTTATTATTATGGTCCAGAAGTGATAAAAGTATTTATTTTGATATAAGGATCAATTTGTTACTACCAAACGTGCATAATAAAATCAATAAAAATGTGCATAGAAAAGTTTAATTTATATTGTTATTTATTTGTTAATTTTTATTGTGTTTATGGCCTACACATAAAAGATGGATATATGCTGTTGTGGGCTTCTTTGTGTAAGTGATTATATACGTGTAACTCTGACGTTTTTTGCAGCACATGCCAGAATAGCTTGCTGACGTCAGCATTTTTTCCTACTTGACATTTATCATTATATTTTGGACACTTCACACAATATCTTTATAAATTAAAACCTATGTGTTATTCTGATGTATAAGCTATATTGTAAAGTTTCATTAAAATCTGTTCAGTTGTTTTTGCATGAAAGAATAAACATCCATTCATACAAACTCGCGATTATAATATTATGATAACAAAAAGAAAATGGAACTAAATGTAAACTAATTGGGAATATAAGATTGTAGATATCGTGATTTAATTTAGATTTTTTGGTATTAATCTATTAGTGTCACCACAACCAAATTGGCGCCACACGAATCACTCTTTGATATCAAAAAGATTTTTATATGAAACAAAAAAGATTTGTAAGATTTTGGTGGGAAATAGCACGATTCGTGCATGGTGCCAATTTGAATGCAGTGACGTTAATAGGTAAGAATACAAATGCGAATTTTTATTTACGTCTAAGATTTTCTGAGTTGTAAGAAAAATATCAGATTACCATAAAATCGAACATATAATGCTCACCTATACTTTTGAGCTGCATTATTTAATGTTTGTTATGCTCGCCATATATAACTCACACCCTCTTATACGAAGAGACCTGAAATGTACATTTGCAATACTTTCATGTTTTGAAGTAATTTATTTAAGGTATTATTCCAAGGTATAGAAAAAAATAGTATACATCTTTATAGAATTACAACTCTTTTAAGTTCATAAGGAGTGTGATTTCTTTTAAATAAACAGTATTTCGATATTTGTAGAAGTCTTAATTTTTTTCTATACATTTTGTTTTTAAAGCTCTTGAACCCGTAAATTTTAATTTAATTTTTTTGTGCTGAAAGTGGGCGTTATACACCGGATTTTACGGTATGTAAGATTTCCTGTTATTTTTTTGTTCAAAACTGTTTGTGGCATCATTACTTAACGTTCCTTCTGACAATCTGTTCTTCATGTAGTTTTAAGCTAATTGTACATATGCATTGTATACCTTTTTTACATATAAATACATTGCTATAATATTTTCTGTCATTGAAAATAAAGATTTTTTCTATTCTTCTTTCATCCGCAAATTCAATGTTTTCTTCATTGTAGAAAAATATTGCTTGAAAGTATAACAAAGAAAATGACACTAAATTCAAACTAATTGCTGTTGACAAATTGATAATATTGTGAACCATGTTTTTTTGCATGTTACTGTTTATGGTCTAATAATCTCTATGATCGATAAGATCTCATCTTTGTTTTAAATGAAAAAAAATCAATGTTTTTTAACAAAAAGCTATTTGCTGAACTAGGATACAACTATGATATATTTGCTGACCTTGAAACAATATTCTCGTATTTTCTTCTGGATTCCTTTAAGTTCAATGTTGACCTGATTTTTTTCTCTCGAATCTCCTTTTGGATTTCTTTAAAATTCAATGTTGATGTGATTTTACATCTGATGGTTTAATGTTGCTTCTGAGATAATCTTATCCTCATGTTGTTTTTTGGGGATCGTATACATATTTTATATATTAACATATTGACCATATATGATGTATATATTTCAGTTATCACTAGTTATTTATGATTGCATGTACTCATTTGTTTGTGCTCTTTGTAATAGAATTACAATTGCTAATAGTATAATAGTAATTGCGAAAAAGTATTGTTTGAATAATTAATTTTTTAGCAACATGTTTTATTGTTTGTATCATTCAGTACTGTTGTTGATTTTAGATTATTTCAACAGGGACCTATTTTAGATAGATTTTTTTATTTTAGTTCATACTAACTTAATTTTTTTAATATTGAATTACATCTAATACTTTATATTAGGTATATTACAGGTATGTTAGATATTATTACACCGTTCCTCATGTAATACTAATTTAATTTTTTTCCTGTTGATGGCTTCCTAATATTTCTTACTTATGATTTTATTTTGTTAATCTGTTTATCATCATTAATATCAGAAACTTACTACTGCTATTACTTTTCTGATAAAATTTTTATTTCTATTTACATTCATTCATTCATTTCTATTTACTTAATAGCATGCTAATTTTCTCTCTTACATTGAAATATTTGTTTTTGTTAAATTATTGTTTAATTTGAGGCCAAATTGTACTTAGTTTAAAATATTTAAAATTTGAACATTAATTAAAAAAATATTTTTAATTTTTGGTTATACTACTTTACACAGGAGTTTTACCCTCCCTAAAAAATATTATAATTGCTATAATAGCGAAAGTTTGTTTTTGAAACTTAACCTATGTGTAGAACGGGCATTTCAGCTGGTATATAATATATATATAAAATATATTATTATAATTATTTTTAGAAAAAATATTTTATGATTAATATAATAAAAGATATATAGATCTTATATATGTGGGAGTTCGAATAAATCTTCGAATTAAAATCAGACTCTTCAGAAGGCGGGATTTTAGACTGGCGAGGTGGTTGTCTAGGGGTAAGTATTTAAGGGTGAGTGATGAATTAATTGAATCAAAGTCATTTAAACACAGATACTTCATTTAAGTAAAAAAGAATTTATTTAAAGTTAAAAGGAAATATTTACAAAAGGGGAATATTTACAAAGAGAAAGACATGCAGAAATTAGGTTAATTGAAAGTTTAGTTATACCTTTAGAAGACGGGGAAATTAATTACCTTTCTCATGCTTGGACGTTAGGACTGGTTTCGCGCAGGGCGCGAAATGCGCAAAAAACGTGACGTGTTGAACCGGCGGTGGTTAGTAGGCCTCTGCTGAAAAATTATTCAAGTCGGAGCTACGAAAGCTCACTAGACGGCGCTGCTTCGGAATGCGATAATAAACAAAATTGACATTAATGGTCCTCTGAAAAGGATATGACTCAACCTTTTAACAAAATGTTTCAAAGTAAAAATTCTACATATATTGATTTAATTATTTTTCAATCTTTTTAAATATTTAAGATTTTATCAATGAACGAGATTTTTCTTTTACAGCCATTTTTTAAGATAACGATATGTCACAACTAATTGCTCAATGAATATTTTTAATCAGTTTTATTTCAAAATCTAAGAAGGAAATTATTGTTATGTAACGATTGATTGAGTAAATGAAAATACCAAACCCCTTTTATTATTTTAAGGCTGTTTTCGGTCAATGTTAAAGGATAGGGATGAAACGGCAAAGACATTTGTGGGCAGGAAAAAGCTCCAATAATAATAAAAAATTTTATGGATATAAAGAAAATAATTGTTTAAAGGATAGTGTTTTTTGAATTTTGATTTTTGGAAAATTACACAGTTTTCAGCATTTTTGCAAAATGAAATTTGACTTTTCTATGTTAAAGTATAGGAGGTGGAAACGCAAAAGACATTTTAACAGAAAAAAACATTTTTTTAGAGTAGAATTAAATAGTATATAAGAAAGCAAGCTTCCCTCTTTGGACTAGTGTAGCCAGAATTAAGTTTTATGTTTTTCTTAATTAACTTTTTTTAAATTTTAAGTTCATTCTGAATTATTTTTGGCGTAGTTAGGACTATCTCAAACAGATGGCACCACCATCGTTTGAAAAGCGAATTTATTCTTGGCTACGAATACTTATTTTTGGCGATATCTTTCTGAAATATAGTCGCCAGCTGAAATTATGGTAACTTGCAAATTGTTACAAATAGTGGACAATGGAAAAGATTTATGATGTACAGAGATTTAACATCTCAAATCTGACGAACTTTCCGATTTAGGAAAGTTTTAAATATTTTCTGCATGTGTGCTTTAAAAAAATCGTTTATAATTATACAGCTTAGATTTTTTTTTTTTTTTTTTTTTGTCATTGAAGGAATGTCTGTAAGAATATTTAAATTCTGCGAAATGACTTAACGAAGAATGAAAGTATACTTACTTTATACTTGATCGAAAGTTGTGAATTAACTCACAATAAGAACACAAATAACTACTCCTTACTCACAAATTAAAATTTTAATCTAATTATTGTAATGCAATTATTATCATTATATTATTATTTTCTTTTTAATTAACAAAAAATTTTTCCCATCGATTTTATATTGGACATAAAACTTTACCATAAACCATTGGAACAATTATTAACACAAAATATTGTTTTCTAATTTAATTAACAGAAACTTATTTTTTCAATTAATTATGTTCAGATTCTAAGCCGCACCCCAAATTCTCAGCACATTTTTGTGAAAAAAAATAGTGTAACATATATTATCGATATATGATATATTTACGGAATGAAAAGTGGCTGCGATACCCTAGTGGTCAAGGTAACGTACTCGTGGCTGGCATATCATGAGTTCCAGCCTAGTACCGCTGAAATTCTGTCGTGTAGGGGAGCGATGAACGTTAAATCTGAGAGCTCAAACGTCCTCTCATTGGTGTGGTAGTTAGGAGATGGGAGGTGCAAGCTCAGGTGTCGTCCTCGTCACTTGACTATGGTTCAAAGTTACGAGGTCCGTCACCAAAAGCTCTCGTGTAGCTGATCAATATGACGTTTATATTCAATCACTAACTAAACGAAATAAAAAAAATAATAAAGGTGAATTAATAAAAAGTGAATAATTAATTTACTTTACCAGCATTAAAAACTTTTTTCAGTCTTCGAATCTAAGCTGCACCAGAATTTTTGTAGCCTAAGCATCGGGAAAAAAAGTGCGGCTTGGATTCGAATAAATATGGCAATATCGCGATTTTAAAGTCTCTCTATCTTTAAATTTTTGCCTTTTTTTCTATTAAAAAATACTGTCTGGCATTTTCTGTCATTGGACATTTTCAATAACTTGTGTGATCAAGTTCTTGACTAAATTTTTAACATAATAGAAGTTGGGATTTTTCTTTGTGCATATAATATACATTTTACACATATAAAATGTAGAATTAATGTTAATTCAAATTTTATCCATTTTAGTTAAATATATGATAAAAATTTTTAAGTAGTAAAATTTTATTATGAATTCTTTATGGAAAAAGAAATATGTTGGGCATTACGATATGAACATATATTTATTGCTCATTGGAGTTTTTATTTTATTACTATAATTAAAATATTGATTTTTATTACTAGTTCATTTTTGAATTAGAAAGTAAAGCATTCAGAAAAGATATATCTGCTGAATAAACTTTTAAAAACAATAATTTTTAAAAATTGAAACTTAATTTTCTAAATAATTAAACGGTGTTTTCATTTTTTAAACCCAAATATTCATAATTTTTAGTTTTGGAAGACTTTTAAAATGAATGATTTATTTTATAAACGAAGGAAAAATATAACTGTTATAATTAATAATGTTTGCTTTTTTTTATCTCGTAATTGTGGATCAAATTGCTCGATTTTCAAATGTTAAAAAGTTTTACATTTCTTATTTTTTCTATTCATTTTCTCAGGAAATATCATAATCAGTTAAGAGCAATTTATACCTTTTTTTTTTTTTTTTCGGGGGAGATATTGAATCTATCCACTAGAAAACTTAAGTCAATCTAATTATTACAAAGCTATTTTACCATAAATTATTGTTTAAAAACAATCTGTTACTCCGTATAATCACTATATGATAAATTACTTTGCCGTTTTGTCATCCACAATACCGTTTAGCGTCCTTTCAAAGGCATCTCGTCATGTCATGAGGTCAACATCTCATGGTATTTTTCAAGCACTTAATGCATTCTTTTAATTTTAAATGTTTTATTTCTATTACTGTCCTTAAAATTTTTTTTTTTTTACTTTTAAGTACTATTATTTAAAAAAATGTAAGAGTCGTAACACTCGAAATCCTAATGACGAGAGGTTATAGCTCGGAAGAGCTAAGTACTCTGGTCATCCACCCCACAATGTATAATATCTCATGGGAATTTCACTTCAGAGGGGACCGGAAAACACTTGTTGGTCCGAAGTCTTTAGGAAAGAAAAGTACAAAAAAGCAATAAAAGTTTCCAATTTCTTTCCTATGTACTAAAACAGAAAGAGAGGAAGAATAATTTATTTGGATTCCTACATAGAATGAAACTATTATTTTGTTACCAAATATGCCTAAAAATTAAACAATAATGCAATTTTCTTTGATTTAAATATAATGTTAACTTCCAAATTGATTGTTATTGACATATATATTCATTAAATAAACATAAATTTCTTAGAAAAAATAAAGGCAATGTTTATATATTATATGCTTGATTAATTGTGCTTTATAATAATTGCCAGCCTATTTTCTCTCCCTTAAAATGATATTTTAATCATTCTCTAAAGTTACAAAAGTAAATTTTAATTTCAAAATATCTTTCTTTCTTTCTTCTTTTTTTTTTTTTTTTTTTTTTTGCTGAACATGAAATAATTTTGTAATGCTTATTTTCATTTACTTACCATTTCTTATAAAAATATTTTTTGAATTTGAAAAATATTTTATATGTAAAATAATGGTCAAAACCATAATTAACCAGTTTTTTAATGAAATAGCTGCATACTATCTTAGAAAAATATCAAAATTGTGATAACCTTTAACTTTTTTAACATTATATATATATATATATATATATATATATATATATATATATATATATATATATATATATATATATATATATATATGTATAATATATATATATATATATAAAACTACTTTTTTAAAGAAAATTCTATTCAAAATTGTTTCCCTTAAACCTTTAATAATGTAATACAGGTGTAAGTGTTACCTAATTGGAAATTTCTGAAACATTTTTTTTTTTTTTTTTTGTACATAAGAACTTTATTTTGTAATACTTTTAGAAACATTTATTATTCCATTATAAAAGAATATTAAATCGTTTTTCTTTATATGTAGTGCCTACTAGATTGTGAACATTTCATTGTTTACTGTACCGGGACCAACAAAACAAATTTATTCACGTTAATACATTGCTTTTGCACAACTAAATCGTTTTGTAATGGAAAATGAACTTTTTTTTATTTGTGGATAAAAACACCTATAATCAAGGAGAGCGAACAACTTATTGACATTTTAAAAGACATTTGACGGTAAAATCTATATTAAAACAAGAACAGCTCCTAAAATTTAGATTGCAAAATACATAGGATTTTTTCCATAGTTAGAAACGAATAAAGCATTCATAACAAATTATCAGAATCCATGAGTCGAAAAAGTAAGAAAGCCATTTTAGATCTCTCTCATGGTCAAGAGTCAACACTATTTTACTCCCCCCCAAAAAAAAAAGAACAAGTATTTCGTTTCACAGTCGTAAAGACTGTGGCCCTCTTCCCCCTGCAGAGAAAGGGGAGGATTCTATTGAAGGAAGTGCGCTACACACACACAGAGAATTTTTTTTCTTGCCTTTTTCAAAATCAACCAAAAGCGGAGAGCAGAGTGCACGTGATCTTCTCTTTTCAAACAATTAAATCTCACCACCAATGACATCCAATAATTCACAAAATAGCTGTAAATTTATGTTTCGAGATATCTCTCTTTCCGATTTTTTCGAAATTTCGCAATTGTCCATAATTCTGGAGATCTTCGTATAAGGACCATTATAAATTTATCATCTTCCATCCTCTCAAAAATTGACACATTTGTTGAGTAATTCAGAGTACCACTGAGAATTGTACCTCTCGTGAAATAGGTTGCCAACCCCTGTTCTATTGTATAAAAGTAAAATTGTATCATACTGTTTGTTCATTAAAACGTGAAATTTAATTTTTCATTGCTTTAAATCCACCTATTCTTCCTTTAAAAATCATTTGTTCAGGAAAAATTAAACAGTTTCGTTCTGTACATCATTTATCTAGAGAATTGATCGACAAACTGTGTTCCACGAGTCCCAATAAAAAAAAATGGGAAAGAAAAATTACAAATATGTATGCAAAATGGATTTATGTTCTCATGAAATTCGTTTAGTCACAATTATCTAAAGATCATAGACTAAAATTAAAAATTTTATTTATACATAATTTGAAATTTTTTTTAAAACTTTTATTGTAATATAATAAATGAATTTTAAAACTTTATTTTATGCAGTAGATTGTGAATATACTATTGTTTGCTATTCCGAGTTCCACGAAGTAATTTTATACTAGTTAGTACAATGTTTTGAAACCTTTTACATTTGTGGGGAAAAACACCTATAATGAAGAAGATAAAAAAATTTATCGACATATGAACAGATTCGATGCTAAAATTTAAATTTAAGCTAGAAGATCTACATTTTTAGGTTACCAATTCATGCCATATACGCAGAATTTCTCACACAGCTATGAACATTTTCATGCCATTCACAAAAATGTATTTAGAAAGTGAAAAATATTTTTAACGCGATTGGCCACAAAAACAAAATACAAAAACGAATTGAACACGGAATATGCGAAATGCTACTGCACATAATTTCAAAAAGCTTATACGTCGATAGTTTGTGTAAAAATTGTGAACACATATCTCAGTTACTAAGTATAATGCATGCGTAGGTGACATTTGGATCTCAAATTTATATTATCAATGAGTAAATAACATTAAAATTACATCATAAAAGTTTTTAATAAAAAATAAAATATTTTTTTAAATTGTCTTTACATATAATATCAAAAATATGTTTATCTATATACTTTAAATATTATTTTAAGATATATTCCCTTCAGCGAGGAAGGGGTTTCCTCGAAAACATGTTACAGTTCTAAGGGGTCCAAGAGTTGAAAAAGTTTGATGATTGACCAATGTCCAGACATGAGAAGTGTTTCATGGTCAAGATTCACTCTGCTGCTTTAACCCCCTCGCCCGAAAAAGAAAAAAAAAAAAGAGCTAAC